>PVHP010014988.1:0-15000 GCA_004024765.1 Zapus hudsonius
CCATGGCAAGAGATGAGCCACCACAGTCATATTGTGGAGGATCCATATGGAACCCTGCAGAGAAGGACGGGATGAACAAGGGACCCATAGCCACAGCCATTCAACCAACTCAGGATAAGCCAAATGTGTTTGTGTTTTTCAGGATGCAACGAGAGAGCTGTGGCCCATCTAACCCTACCAACCAACCGTAGGCCGATGGATGAGATCCTGGAAAGAGAGGAGCCACCACAGTCATATGGGGAGGATCCATAGGGAACCCAGCAGACAATGACAGATGAACAAGGGACCTATAACCACAGCCATTCAATCAACACAGGATATGCCAATGAGACAGAAACCAAGGATTTTTGACACAAGGACCCCTAAGCTCGCAACATTAAAGCAGCCTTATTACTCACCCACCACGACTCAGGGAACTGAGCAGAATAGGGGGCGGAAAGATTGTGAGAGCCATGGTGGGGGAGACTGTCCAGAGGCATGGCACCCATCAGTAACAACACACTTGGGCCAGGAAGACCAGGCTGAGTACTAGGATATACAGGATCCCTTGCCACAAGGACTAATACATACAGCCCACGGAGGAGGATATCCAACTGATCAGGGATGGGGAGGGGGGAAATTCGGGAATTCGGGATAACAACGCATTGTTTGCCCACTAAATAATGTAACACATTATGGACAATAAATATATATTTTAAAAAAAGAAGTAGAAAGATAGTCAAAGATCAATGGTCAGCTCCATAATATGTCATTTCTTGATCCTTTCACCAGAACGATCTAAGAAGACATCAGGATATGGACAGAAACCTTGCATTCTGAGATTTTCTTACACTTAAAATCTAAGATGCCTGCAGGACAAGGGCACACAGACAAGCAGAACAAATCACCACCTATTGTGTGTTACTTATGGCACAGCAGGTAGCATCAGCTTCATGTCCTGTCAGTTCCTCTTGCTTTGAAGCCCCACTGGGCTGATTTTTAGGGGAGTCCCAGTGGATGTTCCCCACTGAGTAGTTTATGTCACAATTCAGAAAACTTGATTTCAGGAAAATCTCAGAGTTACAAAGAAGTAGCTAGCAAATTCACCATGCTTTTCCCCAGTAGTGAAATATTAACTTTAGTACTCTGTTCTCTGTATAACAGGAGAGAGAAATGGGACTTTGATTATTCTCCTAGCCTGCTTGCTATGAAAAGGTCCTTGACAAGATATCTAGAGCAGTATCAGAAAGCTTGCAGTATCAGAAAGATGAGCAAAACCATGTATGATTTTATCAAAATTGTGTCAGTGTATGTGTGTGGAGGGGGTGCATTCACACTGGTACACAGGTGTGCATGGTTGGTTTAGTAAGTTCATATGAATAACTCTAACTTCACTGGCAGAGTTCATTGTAGTCTTCACTCTGTCTACACTTGTATTTCTCTTCTTATTCCATTTGCCACCCCACTTCAATATTTTCTGATTCTTTTTTTTATCACAGATCATTTGTCTTAGAAGTTAACATAAAAATAAATCCATAATATTCCTGCTTCTTTGTGTTTTTTTTAATTCTTCATTCAATATAGTGTGTGTGTGATTAGAACTTAGTTCATACTCAATGTTGAACTTAATTTTTCTGTAACATAGATGATTTTATTAATTTTTTCCTGGAATTTTCTTTAGATTAATCATGCTGCAGTTTCCTGAGATAGTATTTCTCAATATATATATATATATATATATATATATATATATATATATATATATATATATTCATCCAAATATCTTTCCTAATAGACTAATGTGGAACAAGACACAAAAGAGAATATATATATATATATATATAAAGTATATATATATATACTTTTTTTTTCTGTTAGCTATGATCATTTTAAAAATTACCTTTCTCAAGCCAGGAGTGATAGTGTACACCTCTAATCTAAATTCTTATAAACTGAGGTAACAATCTCACTGAAAATTCAAGGCCAACCTGGGATACATAATAAGTTCCAAGCCACATGGATACATTATTCAAAAAAAAAAAAACAAAAACAATGAAAACCAAACTCCTTTTTCTTCTTCCCTTTAAAAGTCAGTATAATTTTAGACATTTTTGTGAAGCTACAAATGTTTGTGTTTCATTCATGAAACACTTTCACTTGATAATAATATTGCATAGGTTATTAAGTTCAAACTTTACATAATTATTATAATTTCAAAACAAAAACAAGGGCTGGGGAGTAGGGTCAGCCATCAAGCGCTTACTTCACAAGCTCAGGTGTTTGATCACCCACCCAATCCGGTCTGTTATCCAGGTCTTGTTGGGAGCAGAAAGTAGAGAATCAATGGTGCTTCCTTTTCTGGCTGGAAAAAGGTGAGAACAGCAGCTTTGGGTTGTTCAAGAGAATAAATCTTATGGGACCATATAGTAAAGCAGAAGTAGGACTCCCCAATATTCTCCTCTTGCTTCTGTGTGCAGGTGTACCTGGCATATACTACATAGCCATAACATCACATACCAAACCACACATATGCTGTATGCATTTACATGCTAGAAAAAAATTGATAAATTATTAGTTAAATTGCATTGTAATAATGTGTAGTCCACTGAATTCATTTAAAAAATGCATTTTAACAATAAAAAGTGATGAATCATTAGCCTGTAATTCAAATATTCTTTTCATGGTTTGATTACAAAGTTTCTAACTAGCTGTATCACTGATCTTAAACCCTAAGCCTTTCATGATGTAGGTCAGGATTTAAAAGAAGAAGGAAATGGTAAATGAAGGTAAGAAACATCTCCAAAGCAGTTAAGAAGTCACATCCACAATGAATGGTTTAGCTTTAATGTTAAACACTAATAAATCTGAAATCACTCTTTTATGGCAAGCTCCTGACAAGTTTCTATTTCCAGAGGCTGCAATCTCTCAGACATTCTGTCAGTGTTCACTACTGCCCCGTGTTCCTGGGACACACGCTGCTTCAATTTGCTAGCATAAAATCAGATGTACTGTTTCTGTAGATAGGATTAAAGAGGATGAATTTATGACATATATTTTTGTATTAAAAGAATAATCAATTTTCTCTTATTCTCTCTTTTACAGTTAACTGGCACTACTTATCTGCTCTGTAGCATAATTGAAGCAATGAATGGATTACTAAAATGATATCTTTAGAGAATTTTCTTCTTATCTGATTTAATTTAATCAACTTCTGAATAGCAACATGAAACAGTAGCCACTTTTTATTTGTGAATATTAAATATTGGTAGAGAATTCTATGTCTTTTAATCAGAAATCAAATTAATTCAAATGTGTTTATTTTAGAAGTCTAATTAAATTAAATGAATGAAAGGAATCTAGCACATGAAACATAATAATTGAGATTGACATGCTGATATTTCACAAAGGTGGTTTAAATAGAGTGTGTGACAATCCAGTCAGCTAATTAAGGTTCATCCTATGATACACTGGAGTGAAAGAAAATAGTCAGTAAAGCTTATTCAAATCCTAGGACATTCTAGGAATGGTAACATCACCATTATGTGACAGGGCAAATCCTCTTTAATAGTCCCAGAATTCAGCACATTAAAGAGATGCAGGTCTAAATCACACAGTGCACTGAGCTATTTGTATGCATCCTCGGCCAGGTTCGGCCTAGTGATTTTTCTTATTTATTGCTGCTGTTGTTTTACGTAAACACCTTTTGACATCCTGGGACCTCTGTGTACGTGTTTTAATTTTCCATTCTTGTTTTTCTTAGCTTTTCATTTTCCTGTTGTTTTATTGTTTTCTTATTTCCTCTATTCTTCACTCCTTCCGTCTTTCCTTCCTTTTACTATTTCCTCCCTCTTTCTGTACCTATCTCCCTTCTTCCGTCTCTTTCCCATTCCCTCTGCTTTATTCAGAATCATGTAAAAATATAGTTTGATTCCATTAAAAGCTGTGGACCCTTATGATTATGGAAAATGTAAAAGCAAGAATTTTCATCAACCTGATCTGTTTTCCTTTACCTATATTGCATTTATAAATAATACAAAAGAGGAGGGGGCATAAGTGTTAGATATTGTAGTACTTTAGTAGTAAAACAGAGGATCAAGGAAACACAATGAGAAAAAATATATAAAAAGTCAAAACTCACTTTATTTTTATTTTCATTTTTTATTTCAATACTGAGTACTATGTTTCATTGTGACATTTTCAAAAAATATTAGTGTGTGTGTGTGTGTGTGTGTGTGTGTGTGTGTGTGTGTGATCCTTCTCCACAGGTTTCTCCCAGTTTCCCCTTTATCTTCCAAGACTCTTTCTTCTTTCATGTCGCATGTACTCTGTTTTGCTTCTTCTTCATCAACTTTGTCCCCTTTTGGGATCCCTTTTCTATTTAAATGTCTTATAGCCCTCACACACAGTCCAAAATTTAGACACATATAAACATTAAGAACTCAGATTCACAAATGAGAGAGATCTGAGATATTTGTCTTTGTGTATCTGAGTCACTTCACTTATTATGTTATCAGATCCATCCATTATTCTGCAAATTTTATATATTTATTTACAGATGAATAAGATTTCATATATATATTAATTTCATTGTTGATGGACATCTGTATGGAACCATTTTCCTTGCTATTGTAAATAAAGCAAGTATAAGCATACTTGGGTATGTATCTCTTTCATATGGGATACATTATAGTCTTTTGAATATATGTCCAGAAGTACAATAGTTAAGTCAAATGGTATTTACGTTTTGATTGTATAAGAAGCATCCTCATTGTTTTCAGAGCAGCTGCACAAGTTTAAATGATCATGAGAGAATAATGGTTCTTTCTCCACACCCTCTACACCCCTTTTATTTATTTATTTTTCTTATGGTAGCAATTCTTTTGGGCAAGATGGGATCTCCACATTTTTTATTTCTTTGTACATATATGTGTGTCAGTGTGTGTGGGGGGGATGCTTTGGTCTCTTGCCACTGCAATGAAATTCCTTTTGTAACCAGGGATGGTAGTAACAGTGGGGTGAATACCGGAAGTTTCGCTCACTGTACTTCCCCCACAGTTCATATCTCAGCGAGCCAAAGAATTGGACAAACTTAGCGTTTTCTTCATCACACACGTTTATTCATATCAGGCTAAGCTCAGAGGATTTGGGAATGGGATAGGGGAAGGTAGCCATAATTAAAGGAAATGAAGTTACCGAGATCTCCAGACACTAGCATGGAAAGATCACTTGGGAGAGGTTTTAGCAAAATCTATGCTGCTTAGCCAAACAATCAGAAGAAGGAAAGATCATGAGAAGGAAAAAAACCACAGCCCCTCACCACAGCCATTAGGACCTGGGAATTCAGAGGTCCATCAGCTGCCAGCCATGCGAGAAATAACCCTAACTGCTATTAGGGTATTGTGGCACATAATTAAAAAAATCACCAGAAAAAAAGTACATACATGTTTCCCAGAATAAATCAAAGAAGGCTACCCATTTTCCTCTTGCAGGAGGCAAGGCAAAGCTTCAACTAAGGAGTGGGGACCATGGAGGAACATGATGACATTGTGTGGGGTTTCTCTCCTCAGTTCCCATTCCATCATGCTTATAGGGGTGGCTAAAGAGTTGTGCACTCTTTAAACCATCAAGGTTTGTAAAGGAAGTGCTTTTAACTGCTGAGCTATTTTCCCAGGCTCTCAAAGGGATTTTAATTTGCATATTTCTTATGCCTAATGATGTTTAAATTTTAAGACTATATATATTGACCACTTGTGTTTCTTCTTTTGAGAATAATGAATTCATGTCTTTCCCCCACTTTTGATATTCAGAAAAACTCCTTTGCAATAATTTCATAAAACAATAAAATATCTAAGAACAAAACTAATCTAGGAAGTGAAAGCATCTCTAAAGAAAATGTTGAGACACTAACATAGATCTTGAAAAGGTAATGGACAATGGAAAGACCTAATGTGTTCTGGATCGACAGAATTATCTTTGTAAAAACAGCTATATTACCTATGTAATATAAAGACTAAACACGATTCCAATTAAAAAATGAATTTTTCGCCAAATTGTAAAATACAGCTTAAAAATTCACATGGAAGTACAAAATCCTTGTTACGTTTTATGTTGTCAGAGTGACAGAATCCCATGACAAGGAGTATCTATATTAGATTTATTAAGGTAGGATGATCCATCTTACCCAGGGGTGGAACCATTTCATGGGCCTAGATTACATAACTAGGAGAGCGCTCGATGAAAAGCTGTACTCATTCTCTCTGCTTCCTCGCTGTACTGTCAAAGCATCTAGATGCTTTCTGATTGTATCCTGACAGCCTGAATGATGTTGATCTTTACCTACTGTTTCATTCTGATTAGTTATTGTTGCTGTGGTTGTGTTATTGGCATTCTTCCCATGATCAAGAGAGCAATGCTTTACCCTTCCAATGCATCTGAAGTATCTCTTTATCATCCTTCCCTAGGATTGTTAAAGCTAAAAGGCAATGATTCTCAAGCTTCAACATCCGAAATAGCAAGAAGCTTAAAAATGAGACCCAGGCCTGAATTAATTGAGCAGGGCAGGGTGTGTTTGTAAATTTTCTTTCAAGTAGATCTATGATGTATCTGGATAGAAAACCCCTACAAAACATGAACACTGAGAGAAACTCAGGCATTGGAGGCCCAGGTAGTAAAGAATTGTCTTGACTAGATCAATTAAGGAGGAAGGACCCACCTATTCTGTGGGTGGCACTGCCCCCCTGGGCTTTGGACCAAGGGGAAGAATAAGGGAGAAAGCTTGCTAAGGAGCAGCTGTCATCATTTTGATTCCTCACTTTGCTGAATGTAACCAGCTGCCTCAATTTCAGCTGCTCTGATTTCTCTATCATCATCTGAAGAGAACAAGGGTTTGTCAGGAATTGGGCCACAGCAGTTCATGTTATATGCTATCAAAGAAACCAGCTACATCCTGTACCCATCCTGAGAATGTGAATGGTGCTGAACTTGTTACAAGAAAGAAATCTCAAGAAAACATTTAGGTGGTGCAGATGTAATTGTAAAGAGCATCACTGGAAAGAAACCTTTTGGACTAAATAGGACATAAGAAAGATGCCCTGAGGGAAAAGCCTAATCCACTGGATTTCATGTTGTGAAATTGCAGATTTCTCTTGAAGAAAGCAAGCCTAAATCAAGGAGGTTCTGTGCTCAGACACAATTTCCTAGAAAATTATTTGCCAAAGTCAGCCTGGTTGTGAACCAGAGGCCTCTACAGCCATGGTCCAAGGGGGAGTCAGATTTCACCTCAAGCTGGCAAGAGAACTTGGCAGCATCATCCAAATGGTAATGGTTTTAGAACTTGAAACAAGAGCCATTAAGTGGCTTCAAGAGTATTGCGTCCTGTAGATCAGCTGAGGGCGGACAGTATGTGGCAGGGTGTAGTCGCTACCAAGGGGACACTGCCTGAAGCTATAAAGCTAAGACGTGAATAGCACATCTGACCTTATTATTAGAGATGTCATAACCACAGCTGGCAAAGCTGAAAGAATAATGTTACCCAGAAGACCCCAGCACAAGTCCCAGGTGCCAGGCACAGTAATGTGATATTTTGAGTTCAACCTGATGGGTTTTGTTTTTGCTTTGCTTTGATTAGTCCTTGTTAGTCCCCTGTTCTTCATCCTTTCAGATTGGGAATGTTTACTGTGCATTGATACCCACTGGAAATCAACAAATCATCTTTGACATAAAAGTTCCCAGCTAAGAGTTGGGCTGAATCTCACAAAAGACTTATCACAAAAGTGATGTGTATAAGCAGAGCTGGAAATGTTAAAGACTATGTGGACTTTTAAAATTGGACTGAGTGCATTTTGCATCATGAGATGACCATGAAATTATGAAGAGAAGGGATGAAAGGCTACAGCTTAAATGTGAATATATCTGGCAGCCATGATGACGAGGGCTGGATTTATGAGAGTTCATATTGTCAATTAAGTGAAACCTAGAATCACTTCTGAAGAATTATGTAGAATAGATTCATCTCTGGGCTTGTCTATGAGGGATGATTTTAATGAAGCAAATTAATGTCAGAAGACTCACCTTAAGAGTTGGTAGCACCATTCTATGAACTTGTGTCTCAGACTAGATAAATAGGAGAAAGCTGGCTGAGCAGCAGGATTCATTACTCTCTGCCTCATCGATGTGCCAACTGGGATCAGCTGCGTCAAGTTTGTACCACTACACATTCTCTTCCATGATGGAATGAAACCTGCAATAATAAACTGCATAAATTCCTCCTTGCCTCAACTCTCTGATTTTTTAAATTTGTTTCAGGATTAAACAGATAGCTTGTACCACAAAAAGCCAAAAGAATCCAAGATAGAAATAACTATGCTAGAGTTATCAAAACATGAAGGGGCACTTGAGTTGTCTGAAACAAACATGTGGAACACAGAGAGCTATTATTCTTCTGTATCATTCGGGATCAATAAGTAAAAGTTTACCACAGATGAAGAAAAGTCAATCCATGTAGTATGGAAATAAGTATACTAATAAATATTATAAATTGATAATTCTGCGCCAAGGAATTAAAGGAACCTCTAAAAAGATAACATATTTTTGAAGAAAAAAATTAGTTATTTATTTTCTTGCTAAATTAGCAAATTTTTTAAATATTGAACATTGTAACGCATATAATTGTATAAAGAGCAAGGATGTATATTTATTAAAATATATGTCAATCAACATAAACACTTTGTGAGGCAAGTCAAAAAATTAATAGCATGTAAAATTCAAATCGCCATTTCAGTTTACAACCTATTACAATAGAAAAAAACAGGCTCTGGAACCCATGAGAGATACAGAAATAGGAAAAAAAATTAAGCCTCTGATATGTGAATGAGTATTTATTTGTGTGTGTGCTTGGGTATGAGTGCTGAGCATGTGTGTATGTGTGTTGTATGCACATATGTGTGCAGATGCAGGTACTTATTGCACGTGCAGGTATTGCCAGAGGAGATGCCAGGTGTCATTCTCTTCCCCTCATTTGAGTGTTTCCTTGAGATGTGGTTTCTCCTTAACCCCAGTGCTGATATGCATCAGTGAGCCCTAGTGATTCTTCTGTCTCTGCCCCCTACAGATTTGTGATATCTTTGTGTGGCCATGCCCAGATTTTTTCAGGTTTCTGGGGAGTCAATCTTGGCAGTCTCTAATAGGAAAGCTATTCATGCTTAAGTGGCAAGTGCTTTTAACTTCAGTTCCATCTCCCAGCCTACAAGATTTATTTTCCTAAATTTGCATTTGAATGAGTATGTCGTTGTGATAGTTGTGTTTGTGTGTGTGCTGATATGTGTAGGCTGTGTGTGGGCAGGTGTACATATATATGGTACTTGCACATGGAGGTTAATGTTATCATTGTCTCCTTTGATCAACCTCTACCTTATTTGTTGAGTTCCTGTCACTCTGTGAATCCAGAGTACACCAATTGGCTAGTTTCTAGAGATGGGTTGCCCCAGGGAGCCACTTATTTCTGTCTCCAAAGTGCTGAGATTGCACGTGTATACAACCAGGCCCAGGGTTTATTTGGGTGCTATGGGCCTGATTTCAGGGTTCATACTTGATCAGCAAGCATTTTACTTGTTGTACCATCACACCAGCTCCTGCATGTATTTATTTAATTTTGTGTGTGTGTGTGAAAGAGAGAGAGAGAGAGAGAGAGAGAGAGAGAGAGAGAGAGAGAGAGAGAGAGAGAAATTGCATCAGGTATCAGGTATTTTGGTGATGTAAACAAACTACACATTATATGTGCAACTTTGTGCATCTGGCTTTACGTGGGTACTGGGGAAACTGAACCTAGGCTAGCAGACTTTGCCAGCAAGTGTCTTTAACCACTCCACCATCTCCCCAGTCCATATGTGTACATTTTTAACATGGTAATATTAGTATTTTAAGTGGAATCTAAGACATGAAATTAATGTGATTTAGTTTATATATAGGTGTGCTTAATAAAATATAGAGAATCTTTTACTTCTTTCTTCTATCTGATTCTCTCTACAGTAATTTTCTCCATGAGTCCAAACCCATTAAACTGAACTAAAAAAAACCCCAACCATCTCTCCTACTTTTATTGCTGGTCATTTTGAAGTTCACTGTAGGTTTTGATTAATTCTGCCTACGAGGAGAATAATTTCAGCACTAAATTTAATTGTCCTATCCTCACTCCCTACCCAATGGGGAAAATACCAGTGTTTCTGACCAGTTGCAATCATAAATGATAATATCTTTTGGCTTAATTATCATGACTGTAGCTTGCTGTGATGCAAATTAGAGAAATCAATTTTAGCAACATGCTGAGTCTATCTTTAGTGATTCTTTATGTCTTAAGATGAAGTTACATATCAAAATTACCATGGATCAACTAAAACATCTATCATGAACATTTGATGTCTTAGTTACAATAATCTGTAATTTCGGAAATTAATCAGACAACTTTTAATATGGACTTTCTAAAATTTAAGATAACTGCACAGTAATTTGTTTTTCACTCGTTCACTGGCTATTTTGTTTGTTCTTTTTGAATTTTTAAAATAATCTGCATTACTTTTATTTTATCAGTTTACCCAGCCCATGTATACGTCTTAGAAATGGACAGGATAGCCACCCTCAATGTAATAGAGGAGTAAACAAATGAAAAGCATTTTCTATACGGTTCAGAAGAGACCCAAATACAGATTTTGTGCTTACATGGCAATGATATTTCTTTCTCTCAGTGAATAGCAGCTTAAATATATTTGCTCAGAAGTGCACAATATGTGAAATCATCATTCATCTGTGTTGAGCAGGGTGTATACTGTCAATCAATTCTTCATGTTCTCTCTGTGCTGGAGATTTTCACTAATTTGGCTGGAATCTCAACCTAAGTTTACTACAGACCTTGTCCTAAAGAACCTTTCTGGAAGCTAGAACTGTATTTTGTTCATTTAATAGGCAAATTGGTAGTGCTGTGAAATTATGAACAACATACCCAACAAATGACTAATAAAAGATATGAAATGTGCTGGTTTCTTTGATAAGATGTAGCATAATGACATTCCAAGTTCATCTTGGAATTGAAGTTTGCCATCTCATGATAACCTACTCAGAGATGCATTGTGTTTTGATGACCAGCCTCCCTTAACCTCACAATCTCAATATAAATTAAAATATCAACACTTGTTTTTAGCACACAAATCAACACCCCAACAAAAATGCATCAATGATTAGATCATTTTTCATTTCTTTGTCAGAAAATTAAAATAATTAAAAGTAAGTATCACAGTAAAATTTTAAGTTGCAAAAGTTTATAAACAGATAAAAGTATATAAAGAAATTAAAAAGTTAGGCATAAAAATTCCAATCAAAAACAGGGCTAAAAAAATGAATGGAAGTTTCTGAAAAGAGGAAACACACATGACCAAAAAAATGAACAAAAATATTCACAATCTGTTTCCTTCAGGGAAATGAAGATTAAAATTATTGGAGAATTAATCTATCCCAAACCAGAATGGTTATTATCAAAGAAACACAACAAATGGTGGTGAGTATTTAGGGAAAGAGTAATCCTTATTCTTTGCTGATGGGAGTGTTAACTAGCACTGGCAACATGACAATCGATGCCAAGGTTTTTTAAATACATTGAAATGTAGGACAACTCTATGACACAGCAATACCATTGTGGGCATATACACAAAGGACATTGGTTCCTACCACAGAGATGCTTACACATCAGTCCTTAATGTTGCCTCATTCACAAGAACAAGTAAATAGAATCAGTACATGTCCACCAACAGAAGAATGGAGAAGGAATGTATAGGACACATGCAGAATCATTTTTATTCAGCATTACAAGTATAATCATGAAATCTGCATGATAATGAGTGGATCTACAAAGTACTTTATTAAAAGAGGTAACAGACTCAGCAAAACAAAACCCCTTGTTCCCTCTCATGTGTAGATCCTAGGTTATAGCGTTTATCTGCACAGATAGAAGTGGGGAGGTTTGGGGTCTAGGATATGAACCTAGAAAGGAGACCATGAAAGGGGAGGAAGATGTGAGGAAGGGGGTGAGATACATAGGCACACGTGATGTAAAGGAGGAGACTGCGAGGGAAAATTGGAAGGACATAAGGGAACAAGAAATGAGAGAAGAGTGAAGAGGAGAAGTGCACAAAAATTTCTTTGAAAATAACATAATAAAACCTAATTCTATGCATGCTGATTAAAACATAAAAGTGAAATAAACAATATACTAATGACAAGGACAAGCCTAGAGAACAAAACTGTTGGTCCAGGTTTCCATAACAACCATCTAGTTGTTGAGGATCAGCCTCAATGTGCCATGAGACTTAAAACAAAAAATGTTAACAGACCTGGACTGCAATAGATTTGTAGCATGTGAACTTACAGAGAGCAAGACTAAGTGTATTCCTATAATTTGAGACAAAAAATACAATCCATGCATGACATAACTCAAGCCAGAATGCAACTAATTGATCTTAAACAACTATCAGAGAGAGAAACATTCTAGCACTAAAATAACATCACGTAGCTCAGCCTACTGCTCCAGTGCTTGGTTGTCAGTAAATGCAGTCCATCGTTCACTGAATACTTTGCAATATCCACAGATGCTTTTTATTGGAGGACTCAGTCGCTCTGTAGCATTGGAGAATTCTTATGTAGTATCTATAAGCTGATTTCATTCACAGCATTGATTGCTATGTAAATGAAGAATGAAGGCTGAAAATAAACAAAATACTTTCAGAATTATAGCCATTGATGAAACAAACATATTTTCAATTTATGCAGGAATTCAATAATTATCAGACATTGTAAGAGCAGGTTTAATTTCTAACTTCCACAAAACTATAATAATTATATTGTAATAGTAAAATGAAAATAATGAACAAATGGAACTGCTCATTTATTATATTATCTTGAATTGCCCTCAGATAATAACTGGAATTCAGGATTTACACTCAGATTATTCATTCCAGGAACTGAAGCCAGGAACCAGCAATGGAAAGATTGGCAAGAATTCAGAAATAAGGAGGGCCTGGCCAAGCAAGGGTCAACAACTGGTGCATTTGTCAGAAAGTGGGTATCCTTATTTGAGATAGTCCAAAGAAATTCTAGAATTGTTATTCTAACATACACACAAGAAATATTCCAATCCATTTTTTTTCATTCTGTTCCCTCATCAAACAGCACCTCAGAGATTTTACAATCTTCCCACTTCCAGGATGGACCAGACAAAATTTCTCAACCAGTTTGTGTTTTAAGAAGAGTTGAGAAGACATCACAGAAGATCCTCTTGCAGATTTTGTATGTAAAGGTACATGATGTTTTCCAACAAAAGAGAAAAAATGCAATCGTGCAAGTTGTACAGTCAGACTATGCAATTGCTCACTGCTGCCCCTCAGACACCTGGACTCTCTTGAACCAACAGCATCTGTGTGAGAAGTCCTGGATGCCAGGGAAATCAAAAGAGATATAGTGAAGATTTTAAATGTGGTCATGCTATTTAATCAAGGCAAGCTTACTTCACTGGCTGGGCCTGTGGAAATCCATCAGTGAGGAAACTGATGTGAAAAGCACAGGAGAGTTTCAATTTTGACACAACATAATTTTTGAATATCTTTTAGCCAATAGTCAAAATCCAGTGACCAACGCTTCTCCAGAGATATAGATGCAGCTTTATCAGCTCAGTTATAAATTGGCTTTATATCCATAGTGGATATGCCAGAATTGTTAAGTTGGTTCCTGAAGGTGTTGGCATAGAGAGGAAGACCCATCCAAGACATAAAGAAAAACAATGGAGAGTTAGAGAAAAGAGATTTCATGATAATCATCAACTATTATCTGTCACAGGAATGGTTACCAGGCAGGTCAGTAAAATTGTGTTAGATAAGACATGAAAGCTATTCTTCTATTCAGTAAACACATGCAGTGTCATTTACAGAAGCAGGTCTTATACTATTTTACATGTCAGAAAATGCTATTTTTTATTAGGCAGCCCTTGTTACTTTAACATATTAGAAATGATAATGTGTCATTTATTTCCAATATTGCTAATCCTGGAGGAATATATTTATTTGCTAATGAAAAAATTATCATATGAATGAAAAGAACATAAAAAAACAGGGCCAGGTGTGGTGGCACATGACTTTAATCCAAACACTTGGGAGAATGGTGTGCAAAGCCCTGTGAATTTGAAGCCAGCCGGAGACATAGTGAAACCCAGGTCAGCCTGAGCTAGAGCAAGTCTCTACCTCAAAAAGCCAAAATAATAAAAAAAAACAATAAACCAATGATTTATAATTTTAATGTCATATTCATAATTTGAGGAAACATGCAACCAGAAATTATAGTATAGTTTCCAAAATGTCTATCATTTGCAGCTGGTAATGCAGATTTAACTGAGAGAAAATAAAAATTAATATTTTATAAAATTCTTTGGGGGTTTTAGCATTTTGAGGCACAGGACACTAGAATTAAAATATAATGACTAGCAGGGAAGTATGAGAAACAAACTCAATCTTAATGTTTTCAAAATTCTATATGTAATAAATAATTGAGAAATGCCTTAGCCATGCTCAGCACCTTAATACTTAAGCTAGAAAAACAATACAGGAACCCCAAAACCTTTAACACATTATATAGGGTTGAGCTATACTGATGTGTCAATTGTTTATATTAGAGATACTATTAATTTTTGGGAAACCTATTTCTGTGTTATTTAGAAGGGGATGTAGAATGGATATAATTTCACATTTTAATATATGATGTATATTTCACATTTTATTTGGCATCATTCAGCCTCTGCAATAAAAAAGTACAATATTTCCTGTCCATAAAGTGCAGTTTTCCAGAGCCTTTGCTGGCTATGTGTGTCATTCTTTGCTATGGGAAGAGCATATGTAAGAAACAATAAACACACTGACAAGTAAAAACAGGAATATGCAGTGACTCACTTGCTCCACCTAGAACTTCTCTCCTAAATTGCATCAGCTGGGG
>PVHP010014988.1:20000-38121 GCA_004024765.1 Zapus hudsonius
TGGAAAGGTTCTATTCAATCATAGATTTCTTAGTTAAATAACAGAGACATTCATGTGGGTTAAATCTAATTTATCTTCCTAACATGGTGGGAAGGATAAAAAATAGCCTTTGAATTTTCAGTATATTTTACTTATCTTGATTAAGTGAAAGTACTTCGCATTATAAGAACAATAAAAGTGAGTTTTATTAATTTAATTTAATGATAAATTATCTAATTGATTTTTGTAAAGTTTGGAATAAATATTTTTTCTGTGAAAACAAGACCAGGTACATTATATTAATACTTCATGATAAGCATTATAATTATAATATTTTATTATATTTGTCCTCAAATCATATCTTGGTGCAATTGGATATTTTATCCCATATCTTATTATTCCTTGTAAAAAAGAAATATGTTACATTGTAGTACTTTTATAATTTCAGAAGTGCATAATAGATAATTGTATATTTGTGCTCATTTGCTTGACCCACTAACAGGCATTGTCAAACTAATGATCTGTAGAATAAACATATGTCAATATGAAATCATTAGCTTCTCACTTCATTTGAAAGAACATTTTCTTTGACAGCAATAATATTCAAAATTTGCAGTACAAAGTAAATGAAATGATTTTATTGTATTATTTGCTCAGCATTGAAAATATTGTGGGAAATATGTTATGTTCCATAAATTAGATTCCAATGATGATTGTTCTTAAGTTAACATTAAATCTTTCAAGTTCCTTGCATCAACTTAATGCTTTTCTGAGAAGCACTTAGAGGAACATTTGGTTTATCCGTTTTGAATCTTCTGTAGGAACTTGATGAATTTAAAGTTATAAATTTATAATACACACTAAGTCATGATTATATGTTTTTACCATTTATGTCAGAGGTAACAATAAATATAATAAATAATGAGTAAGTCATTAATATGTTTTCAACAATGTGTTATTATTGTACATGATGAAAATAAGCACCAAGAAGGTTTTAAATATAATGCATCACATACACACAAATAAATAATGAAAACATATTATGTATAAGTATTAATAAATATACATTTGAGTTGGTATGCATAATGGATTCCTTCAAAAAAATAGAAGAAATCCCTATAGGTCATTATAGTATAACCAACATGATTCCAAATATCTTGAAGAAAAAGGATTTAAAATATCCAATGAATCCTTAAAGTAAGTATGTACTTATAGCAACTGCTAATCAAATACTCTGTGAAAGAATCCAACAAAGGCCATGTGTGCTTGAGGTCCCCAGTCCTCGTCAGGGAATTATTGCATATGAGGCTCATTATATCCTGAAGTCTGTGCTGGTGTTGAACAGGCATCATGATCGATGGGAACCTATGGGTTATTGAATCCGAAGTGGTATCCTTAAACAATATTGATAGGAAAGTCCAGGCTCAGGTTCAGCTAAAAATCCTGACAGACAGAAGCAAGACCCAAAGAAAAGGATGAGTCAAAAGCCTTAATAATTGAAGATCATTATTCTGGGGTATTTGAAGTATTTCGTCACCAACCTTGCAGTTAAAGCCATTACCTAATAAGAAAGGAGTACAAATCAACATGTGCACACCTTTGTTACAGAATATATTGAAATAGAGGCTTAGGACTTTATTCTTAATGAAATAAAAGCCACATTGGAAGCAACAAAAGCAATAAAAAGAAGACATTTATTATAATGAGCATAGTAGAAAACATAACATATAAAGAAATATATTTTTAAAATTTATTTCATTTTTAGTTTTATTTAGATTTTTACTTAAAAATATATTTTTCAGCAATTCAGAAAAAATTACCTCTGAACATATATCAATATGTATTATATATTGAATATTTATTGTGAATAAATAAATTTGTGGTAGACACAAAGGTAAGGTCCAAGAAACCCTATCTAGAGTCTGTTTATATTCTATTAAGGCTGATTTTCTTTTGAAATCATTTAATATGTAAATGATAGTAGTTCATTGTGTTATATACCATAATGTTGTATAAAAGAAAAGGAACAAAAAATTATGCTTCTCCCTCAAATGAAAAAAAAGGATGAAAATAAGCTCCAAGTAGTAAATATAGAATCCAAACAGAAATATGAAAGTAAAACAAAACTATGCACTGGAATTTTAATGCATCAGTTGAAAATTAAAGCAGACAAGCCTGAAATGGCCAAGCTTTTGGATAGGCTTGGAACACAGTGGTTGTTGTCTTCCTGAAGTAGTTTATGAACTACAATGTGCAGCAAAGTACTGAGAAAAGAAACTCTACAAGTGTGGCTGTTTTATCCAAGGCATGCAAACTACAGCTCATATTGAAATGAAAAAAAAAAAAAAACTTTTGCATCTAAAGCCCAAGACACAAACAGCAAGATGATCTACCTTTCTAATGAAATATAGCAAAAACTATAGACCCTTATAAGCCATATATAAGACTTTTTAAAATATAAGAGCTATAAAAAGATGATACATAAAGGAATTAGAAAAAAATAGAATACTGCTTTGGAAAGAACTGGGAAGCACAAAATAGGCATTTTGGAGTTGGAATCAAAAGAGAAATGGGGGCTGGAGAGATGTCTCAGTGGTTAAGGTTCTTGTCTGTAAAACTCCAAGGCCTGAGTTCGATTACCAAGTTCCCAGGTAAAGCCAGATGCACAAAGTGGCATGTGCATCTGGAGTTTATTTGCAGTGGCTGTAGGCCTTCATGTGTCCATTTCTCTCTCTCTCTCTGTCACTATCTCTCTCTCCTTGCAAATATATATTAATGTAAAATGTGTGTGTGTGTGTGTGTGTGTGTGTGTGTGTGTGTGTGTGTGTGTGTGTAGGAGGTGGAGGAGGAGGAGGAGGGAGATAAGGAAAAAGTCGGGAAAAAAAGATACCACATGATGCAAATATCTTCCATGCTCCTAGATTGACAAAATCAACATTCTGAAATGGCCATTCTCCCAAAAATTATCTAAAGATTCAATCCAATCCCCATCAAAATTCCAGTGATATTCCTCACAGAACTGAAAAAAGTCCAAGATTTTGTATGGAACCACAGGGGTCATGAATAGCAGAATCACTCCTAAAGAAAGAGCACACAGCAAGTAGATATCACCATACATAGCACACTAGTAATGAGGACAGTATTATACTGGCACCAAAAGAGACATACAAATGGAACAGGAAAGTGGATCCAGATATTCAACCATACAGCTTTTGAAACCTAGTATTTGACAAATAGGCCAAAAAGATTCAGTGGACAAATGCATATTCAAAAAATGATGCTGGCAAATCTAGATATGCACCAGCAGAAGAAGAATTAAACAGAATTCATATCTCTGTCCCTGTACAAATATCAAGTACAATTGATGAAGAAATACAATCTAAAACCAAAAACAAAGAAAGTGCTAGAGAGAAAATAAGCAACATACTCCCGGATATAGGCATAGGAAACTTTCTGTTCAGGACTCCAATAGCACAAGCAATACCAAAAGATTTGCCAAATGACACTAAATAAATTAAAAAGTTTCTGTACATTAAAAAAATTAACAAAATAAACAGATAGTCAATGGAATGCTAGAAAAATTCTTTGTCACCTTTATTTCAGACAGGGGACTTATTACCAGAGTTTACATAGAATTGTAAAATTTAAACATAAAAAAGTATTAATTTGCCAATCACCACAGGGGCTAGTGAAATAAACATTTTTGTACTATTACAGGGTTCTTCTTTTGTTAAATTCTCAATAGCTATAATTAAATTATCCATGTGTAGTTTCATATGATCTAATTTTTCATCACAGTTTTTGGCATATGAATAATAGTTAATTTAAAATTTTATATTGATATATTTAATTGAAAAATATCATAATTGTAAACATATATATGTGAGATGCTTGATATTCTAATGCATGTTTACTATGGAATGATTCAATCACTTGATCAATGTGCACAAAACCTTCCTTATCCATAATTTTCATGAAATTTATTTGACTGGTTTATTTGAAACATACATATTATTAATGATAAGCCACCTGAATTTTAGTTTATCTCAAAACCTTTCTTTCTGTGTAACTGAAATTTTGTGCTTATAGATCATTCTCCATTTTCCTCATTAAACATCTGTTTAATGTATCCCTTTGGTACTTCTGTGATTTTAAGGATGTTAAGCCACGTCAAAGAACAGTTTTCCAAAACTGGTATTTTTGTGCCTGTTTTACACTACTTATCATATGGGCTTCCTAGCAAATCCATGGTATCTCCATGTCAGCCTTTTTTTTCTTCAAGGGAAATTACATTTGATCTACTCATTCATTGGTGAACACGTAAGTTGATTTCATTTTGTTTGCTATTAATTAATTGAATTTTAAAGATTTAAACTGCAGGAAGCATGGAATTGTGCTTATTAACCACAGCTATTAAGAAATTTAAACAGAAGTAAAATACTGAATGATATATTCATTTTATTTACTTTTAAAGAAAACTTCATCTATTTTCTGTAAAGGCTGTACTAATTTTCATATTCATCAATAACATATTTAAGTTTACTTTGCTCTGTTCCCTAGCTTTAAACATTTTGATGGAACGCATCTGTGATGGTTAAGTATTGATGTCAACTTGACCTTTCAAGTAATCTTGGGTGGGTCTCTGAGGATGATCACAGGAAGGCAGCCAATCAGTAGGAGGCAGGATGTAAGGAAGCTCAAAGGAGCTAGAAATAAACATCCTTTCCTGTGTGGGCAGTGCAGGAAGGAAATTCCAGAGACTCAGGAAGCCATTAAGTCTGGGAAAGGGTTGTGAGACCCCCACCCTAAGGCTATATAGGGGGAAAGAAATTCTCTTTGGCCCTCCTGCCTGTTTGTTATTCTGTGTGTGTTGGGTTGGTGATGGCTTTCTGACTCTGATTGGACTTGTGAAAGGGGAGCAGCCTCTTTTTCATTTTGGGACTTCCCCTATATCTATAGCTACAAATAAATCCTTTCCTCCCATAAACTGTGCCTGGTTTACATGGTGTGATGTGATATCTAATTCTGGTTTATCATTATCCCCTGGCTATAGATTTTTTCATGTGCTTGCTGGCTTTTCCAAAACAATTGCTTTAGGTTTTTTGATATATATATATATATATATATATATATATATATATATAATTTGTTTTCTTGATAGTGAGTTAAAACACAAATAAATATAAAGACATCTAATTTTCATTATTTATAAAATTAATGCTATGAGCATAATTTCCAAAGCAATCTGTGGATTCATTAAAATTCCTATGAAAATGCTAATCTCAATTTTCATAGACATCACAATCCTTAAAAGTGCACAGAGACACAAAACCCATGAAAATTGAAAATATTTTGAAGAAAAATAACAATGCTTGTAGCATATAATTTCTTAATTAAAACTATTTTATAAAGCAATCATGATAAAAACAGAATGGTCCTGGTGAGTGAAGAGACACATCAACAGGAGGAATGGGATATCAATGAATATTCACAGTCCATTGAGTTCAAAGGAACAATGAACCTGAATTAGAAAATGAAAATATTGGGGAAACTGGCTACTCATATGGAGGAAGAAATTAGATCCATTTCTCACACCATATTAAAAATTAACTCAACATAGGTTAGCAATTTAAAAATAAATTTGAAACAACAAGAGAAAAGAGAGAGGATCATCATCATGTCATTGGTCTTGGGAGAAATTTCTTTTATATAATACAAAAGTCATAGGTGGAAAAATAAAAATTAAAACTATAACACAGAAATGAAGGGATGCTAAATATCTAAGGAAAAAATAAATTGAAGAAAAACAAAAGAAAAAGCTAAAATATTTACTGTTAAAATGTTTGATTTTGTTAATTTAATACACGTGCAACAACATCAATGGAAAATTCTTTGGATTCCACTAATTTCAGAAGATCTAAGAAGGATTCACTAAGTTTTGGCTTGTATGTTTTATCAACATATTAATTATCAGAAGAAATGTCTTTTCTTATGTATTTGAGAAGGAAAATAACAGCTCTCTTTCAAACGTCTTAAATGTCTTTGGAATTGGTTGTTGAAATTAATGAAGCATATGGATGATGGCAGAGCACATAAATGTGGAAGGAAAAGAGTTTATGTCAGTGTTCCCTCATATTTGTGGATGTTGATTATTCATTTATTTTTGCAAGAATAGTGGTAAGCTTAGATTTTTTATTATTATTTATTCATATGACAGAGATAGATAGAGAGAGAGAGAGAGAGAGAGAGAGAGAGAGAGAGAGAGAGAGAGAGAGATCATGCCCCACTTTTTGCATCAAGCTTTACATGAGTACTAGGTAATCAAGACCAGGCTTGGTAGGCTTTGCATGCATGTGCCTTAAGCCACTGAGCTATTTCCCCAGCAGACATTAAATGTTAAGTCAGAAAACTGCTTGGCAGAGAGAGCACTTTTAAACAATTGGGCATAACTACATTTAGCTGTTAGACTACTTAGAGAAGATATGAGCATTACTAGTCATAAGATTCAATGAATATTCATTTACAATTAAATAACTGTAGTGATCACAGGCTGCATACCATCTTCATTATTTATTGACATGGAATTATTTTTTGAAATCAGATGCTTTATGAAATTGGCAATTCAGCACTTTTTTGGCATTTAGCTAGAAGATGATTTCTGAGTCATGAAAATATGAATAGACAAAGTAATATGAACAATGACATCATAAATATCAACCAGAAATGTAGCATTGAAAAATAAGAAATATGTTTCCTTTAAGTGTCTTGATATACATAAGCAGAAAAGGCCGGTTGCTCCATGTAGCCATGGTTAAACACTCTCATGGACAGGATCGGAAGAGTGTTATTGGGAAATGCCCTCAAGCAGCAACTCCGAGTGCTCCTGTTTGTAGAGTTAGTGAAGGTGATATCCGTTCCACATTCGAATGTCTCAAACACACCGCTGCAAAGGGACAGTGAGCCCTGGGTCAGCAGATGCTGAGAAGTAGATTTAGAAGATGTCAGCACAAACGTAGCAGTGGAAGTTATGAATGTGATGGATGGTGCCCTCGAGAAACTCATAAATGTACAGACATTCAGGTGGAAAGTTGAATGATCCCTCTGTGATTCCCCAAATAACCTGGATTACATTATTTCAATAAAAATATATATAACACATTGTGGAAACTGAAAATTGTTATAGGCCAGGGCTGTATAAAATTTTATAGAGAAACAAAATAATTTGAACTTGCTCAGGAGAAATAACTGCATGGAAAACATAGAGGAAGATGAGTTATAGAATCATAAAACAAATACTGGCATCTATATTCTGTTTACATGGAAGGCATTATTGCATGTTTTTTTACATAATTACACACTTAAAAATATGCTGAACAAGGATGGCATGCATTACTAGTGAAGAGAAGGAGAAAACATTTAATCTATTGTCACAATACTAGCTAGTGAAGATTCTGTGACTAAAATATGGTCTTGAGCATAAACAACATGAAAACTTGCAATATCTGTGAAAATTGCTATAAAATTTCCATACATTTATTCAGGCTGTACCATTTCCACAATTACTGCTAATGTGCCTTTGTGGAAAAACTCATGGAAGGTTACTTTTCCAGATCATTTTCCACCACATATACAAGGATATTTCATTCCTACAAGGGTACACGGATCATGGCTGAGGCCTGGCTCACAACACTGTCACTGTTCACTGGCTGTGCGCCTGGAAGTCTCAGTGTCTAAAACTCAGCATTTCAGTGCTTTTCCTCATTGATGTGTTCTTCCTACCTATTTATGTAAACTTTTTATTGTCACTGACTGATGCTAACAGTTCTCAATTTTCTATCCTAAATGATATGAGAAATTATTCTGGAAGAATCATTATGACTGTTTTCTCTTATACATTTCTCTTATACATTTTGCATATCCTTTGATGCCTGCCAAATTCAACATTGTTACCATGGATTACTCAGGGAAAGAACACACACACACACAAACACACACACACACACACACACACACACACACACACACACTCACATGATTCTCGGGTATTTTTAAACTTATCATAATGACCACCTAAGGGTCACTTTACTACTGTATAAAAACAAAAGTATATTTTAGTTTACCATTCACTTTCCATTTTGCTTCATTTATGTATTTTTATCCTCTTCAATTTTCTGATACATCTCACTTTTTCAATCAAATGAAAACACTATAAAACTGATAAAAGTAAAATAGTCAGAGAAAGTTACATCCCCCCATAACTTTGCATATTTGGATGAATATGTATGCATGCAAAGTGAAATTCCATAGTTTTACACTAAAGCCAAGCCTGCGATTTACTCACAGATATTGATCATGAATGTTTAATCTGCCATTCATAAGGAAATAATTTTATTACCTATTTATGTTCTGTTTCTAGAAAGATTATTTCAATGAAATTTTTTTTTAAAAATGCAAATTCAAAGCTCACCTGATCTCTGATATCTTATTTCCTCCTCCTCTTATAGCAAGTCTTTTAGGTCAAACTGTGAATTATTAGCTACTTCTAATTCTTCTCTTTTTATTCTTTTTAAAATCTAACACAATTAATATTTAGAGGACATTCACCTGACCTTCTTCATCCATCCATGGTCTCCACATTTTAAAATCTAATGGTCAGTTTTCTGGTTTCATCTTGTCTTCTAAGCAGCTTGACATGGTTGATTATACCTCCATCTGGAAACATCTGGTTTAGTTGGTGAGTAAAGCAACCACTGTCATAAATAACCATAAAGAGAATAAAATTTCATAGATTTATAAATCTGGACATGATTTTGGCCCTGAAATATTATATGTGTAATTTAATGCTCATTATAATTTAATATTTCACAAAGCATCCTGAGATTTTTTTTGGTCTTTTTTTCCCCTACCAGATGTCCTGCCTCCATCATTTCCATGACTCATTTAATGAAACCAGAATCTTTCCAATAACATAACGGAAAATTATTTGACATCATTTTGCCTGCCCCTTTTTATGTCCTGTTTTACCAGCTTCTTTCACACCAGCCTGACCTCCCTCATCACAATCTGTAAAATTAAGTAAAGGAAACCCTCACTTTATTAGTTTGCTGTACCTGCTATTTAAATGTAGTGCTATCCGGATGGCCTATGCAATTGGACTTTTTTTCTCACCATTGGCTCAAGTTGTTTGTTCAAGGTCTGGTTTCCTTTATGGCCACCTTCCCATGGCCTCAATCCTTCTTCCTTCTGTGAGTTTTACATATTAGCTTCAGGACATCAATCATATTGGACCTACCATTGTAACTTCATTTTAACTTAATTACCTCTGTAATGACTTTACTCCTAAATAGGTTTGTATCCCAAGGTACTTACTGTTATGTACTCTTCATTTTATTGATACATTATATTGTTATAGTATTTTCAGATGGTTAGTAAAACACTCTTTATGAATGTGTCTGGGAGAACATTTCTGGATGAGAGTCACATCTAAATCCATAGATATTAAAGTAACTGGTTGACCTCACCCTATTGAATCCATGATCAAAGGATTAAACCTCTCTAAAATTTTCTCATAATTTTATTGTTGATAACTTTATTATCCATAATTAGATGCATTGTATGAGCAAATCTTATGATAGTACCCCCATTTCCCTCCTCCCTGTCCCCAACCCACCAGGGGGCCCTCCTCGGTGGACATACAGGATCAGTCCATGAGTTAGGGTGTTATGATTAGCACAAGGGGTAGCCTGGTTCCCTCCACCACATTTGTATGTTGTTGCTGAAGGGGGAACAATGTCTCTAGATATTCTCCCCCACCATGGCTCTTACATTTTTTTCCACCCCCTCTTCCATTCAGTTCCCTGAGACATGGTGGCTGAGTTATTAAGTCTGCTTCATTGCTGAGATCTTAAGTGTTTCTAGACTTCTTCAGGTTGCATTGGACATCATTGGTTTCTGTCTCAGTGACCTATCCTGGGTTATATGACTTGCTGTGATGATACATCTCTTATTTATCTAACTACATTCACATGGGTTTCATTTGGGGCCTACATGATAGGCCCAGGGTGATTCATCTCTTGCCAGATATTGGCCATTGTCCTGTGGTTAGTTGCTGAAATTGGATTGACCATGGCTCTCTCACTGCCTTCTGAAAAATACAAATGGAATCTCTGTCAGAGAATGAGATCAGTATAGGTTAAATGAGACACACATTGCTAATTTGGGAAGATTCTATTAGATGTAGTCTCTCTATTTCTCTGGTAGTGGGAATTTTGCCTTGCAGTCCAAAATTTTGGTCCCCATAAGATTTTGCCCTGGACACAATTCTAGTTAAGAGTTCTTGTCACTGAGTGGATCTCTTAGTCAATTTGAAAACTGTTGAATACCCCTAGGTTTCAATGTCACTATTGTACAAGTGATCACTTCTTAACTTGTTGGTCTCTCCCATAGAGCAGTGTTTTCAACATTCTCATGACGTCAGTCTGAATTTTTTTATCAGTGTTCTCTGCTTTCTCTAAATATCATTGGCAAAGTTCCCCTGGCAGCTCTTGTAGCATCTACTAGCACTAAACATGCTACCATCTGGGAACTGGTTACCACTGTGTATCTCGCAGGGACTCTCGTGTTGTGTAACAACTTTCTGTAATTTCTTCAGAAATAGGATCTTACCTTTGGCCTGGGGTAGGTATTCAACAGCTTTGACAGAAGCCTGTCTTGTTTTGGGGACTTCATGGGTCTCTTTCATCAACAGCTCAGTTTGGGAAGGAACCGATGACTGGGACAGGGAGTTGCAGGTCTGATCAATATTTTATGGGGTTAGGCTTCCTCCCCTTCTTTTCATGGTTCCTCTTATCAGGCGATGCCCACAGTTCATTGAGAGATTACTGTATGAAAGTAAGGATTTTATGGTGGTTTTGACTCATTATTGGTTTAGCTTGTTGTAAATTTTCTCACTTTTTAGCAGATCAGTAGTTTATTTTCATATATATTCCATTAAAATATATAGGGCTGGGAGTATTGTTCAATAGTTATTGGTGATTGCTTGCAAAGCCTGCCAGCCTGTTTTCAATCCCCAAGCTCCCATGTAAACTGGACACAAAAAGCAGTACAAGTGCCTGGTGTCCATTTGCAGTATCAGGAGGCCCTGGTACACCTGTAATCCTGTTTATCATTCCTTCACACACAAATTAAAAAATTGTTTATTTATGTGTTAAAAAATACAAATCATGAAAGTGAAAATATCATACACTTATGTTTTGTTTTATCAAAGTATATTGGCAGTCTTTTTAGATTAATATGGAAGAGACGTATGTTGAGAATAATTACAGCTATGAAAATGGATATAAACCACGGGTGAACTGGTAAATTCTAAGCAAATGAATCTAGTTTGAATCAGTTATTTTCTTCCTCCTTGGACAACTTATATCCTGAATATTCTTAGCATTGTTACTCTCTCCTAAACACTTGAGATCAAAACAGTGAGACTGGGTAACTTATAATTTTATATTAGAATCTCCTTAGTGAATCCTCTGTCTGAGTTTCCACTGTGAGAACTACTTGGAAAACTATTTCTAAACATTGAGTCAGTCAAATATCCCCTGAATTTATTCTCTATGGCTTGTGTCTTTGGTAAGAAGAAAAACTACACCTGCTGGAACCTAATGCTCTGTTGAACCATATCTTAAATTGATTTGGTCAAGTATAATAAATTACCATAAACTGAGTAGCTAAAGAGTAAGCATTTATTTTTCTTAGTTCTGGAAGATCAAGGTCAAATGCCTGGACAACCAATTGTTGATAAAAATCTACTTCCTGTAGAGTGATTTCTTGAAAGCAGGCTCTCTTCCCAAGTCAGGCTTAATAAAGGTTCTGAACAATCATGATGCAATTACCTCCAAAAAACCCTCTGTCCATATTGCCTCACAGTCCAGATATGGATTTGAACTTGAGAAATATGAAGGTATAAATAGTTCACAGTAAGATAGAATTCTTTCATTTCTTGATCCTCTGTGCTGAATTTAGGGTTGCTATTCTTACTGACCATCTCCTTAGGCATGAATATTTTGTATCACATTACTGAAGCAGACATGCTTTACTGGGCATATAGTCATTCTTCTCACTTTTTCCCAAAGTATTTTTTAAGTGGAAATAATTCTGGAAGTAGTGATACATGCTTACACTTAAAGCACTTAAAAGGCAATATGCAACCAAGTGTGAGGCCATCGAAAAAAACACATGGATTTATGGCTGGAGAGACTTCTCAGTGGTTAAGGTGCTTGCTTGAAATGCCTAATGACCTGAGTTCGATTCCTCAGTACCCACATAGAGCCAGTTGCACAAAGTGGAGTCTGTTTGCAGCAGCTGGAGGCCCTGGCATACCCACTCTCCCTGTCTCTCCTCTGTCTCTCTACGCATGCAAATAAATAAATAAATAAATAAATAAATAAATAAATAAATAAATAAGACATAGGTTCAAGGGCATCTTGAACTATAAATAAGACATTGTTTTATGATGAAGGTATTGGAAATAGAATAACATTTTACTTTGTCACCTTGAATTTAAAAGAAAAAATGTAAGGATTGAAATATGCCCCCTTCACACAGCTCAACAGAAGTATTATTACCTTTATTACACACAGGAGGAGATGAGCTAGTCTGAAAATTTGTTTCAAATGGTCCTATCTTTGCCTAACAAAGGAAAGTGATTTCTATGGAGTCAGAAGACACAATTCTGAGAAGTGTCAGTATATCAGAAATGGTTGCTCAAAAATTGCAATGGTGGAATGCTATCTCTTGTTGAAAATGATAGCACATAATGATTTCCATAATTCACAGAATAATTCTATATACTCTTTATTTCTGTGTGCTATAATTTCCAAGGAATCTATTTTTAAAAAGCACCTCTATGAAAGAAACCTTTATAAACTCAGCATGAAATTCACCTTTGTTTAGAAATAAAATTGAAAATTTTAACTGACATCCTTATGTAGAAATAATTGGATAAGGTCAGTGAGAGAGCAAGACAAAATTTACTCATTCTGTGTTGAAATAAGGAAAAAAATCAAGATTTTGAGGAATATCATGATCTAAACACATATAAATATGTATACCAAGAAATGTGTAATAGAGACATCAGAAAGAATTAAATTCCATCAATGGTGCATTCAGAAAAAGATTTTTGGCCATATATTGGAAACACACAACTCTTTCATACAATATATAAAATAATTTTATTAACAGTTTTCATACATGATCATCATCTCCCCAGTTATCTACTTTCTCCCTCCCTTCATCCTCTCCAACTAGTCCTTCTATTTTGATGAGTCTTTTTTTTTTCTTTTTTGTCAACCTACCTATATCACCCATGAGAAAACATTCATGAGCTTAGTATTGGGCAGGTCTTGTGACAGCATCTAAAGTCCTTGTGAGGTCATGGAGTAAAGGTTATCATCTATGTGTCTGGACAATAATAATCATTGGTGGCTCTTCCATTCTCCATGTCCGCTGACCCTTGGACTGCTCTCTCATTGAGCCCTGAAATCTCAGCAGTCACGTATTCTCAGTACTTTGTGATGAATGACCTCCATCTGCCAAAAGAAGCTTCTCTCATCAAAGCTGAAAATAGCACAAATTGATAAACATAAATATAATATAAATATTTAGAGGGAAATTTAATAGACTCAAAATATCCATTCAGCCAAACAGTCTGGGCTTGGGACTATGACTTTCTCAGTTATAGGATTTGATTATGTTTACATGTACGAAGCTAGATTTTCTTCACATGGACCAGGTCTCAGATCCAATAAGAGAGCAGTTGGGTACCCCATGGTCTCTCATGCTACTATTGCACCAGTAGGCACATCTTTCTTAGAAGGTCCATTGTTTAGCAAGCTGAATGGGTCTACAGTATGTACTGGTTACTTTTATCCCCTGAGAAATTGTATAGCACTATCAAGCACTATGACTCATAGCTCTCAAGGATAGAGGAGTCTTCCAGCTTTAGTACACTTTTATTTGTCAGTTTTCTGTGACAAACACATGCCAGTCAGCAATAGATCTTACCAGTTACCTCTGGTGGGCAATCAAAATCCATGGCAATGGCCTGTATTATTTATGGGGGCGGGAGTTTAGAGACTTCCATGGCCAACCACACACTAGAAGGTACTGCTCTCCTGGCAGCAGTTTTTTTTCTATAGTAATATATGGCTTCTTATCTATCCACATGTGAAGCAGAGCTCTCTTTTATACTTAGTATATTTTTTAATTAACCAGGAAGTTAATTAATATAACAAGTGTTTCCCAATAACTTTTTATATTGTTTTTAGTTTTATTTGTTAATCCTCCCCTGTGCCCCCATATCATTCATTTCTCTCCCCTAAACCCTCATAAACCATTCTAAACCCAGTATTCTGAGAATCTAATAATTCTCAGTTGAGACTCAACTAGATGAAAAAGAAATAAACATGTGGTGTTTGCTTGCCAAAATAGGATAATCTCTGTATATTTTCCATATTTATTTTCATACAAAGTTCAAAATTTCATTTTTCCTTACAGCTATGCAAAACTCCACTGCATATATGCTATAATGTTATAGAATCAATTCATCATTTGATGGGCATCTAAGCTAATTTTATTTCCTATCTTTTGTGATAAGCACACCAATAAACATAGATGAGCAAGCATTTTTACAGTAGCATGTAATATCTTTGGGTTTTCTAACAAGGAGTAGTATAGCTGTGTTACATAGTGGTTCTAATTTTAGTATTTTGAGAAACTTCCACACTGATTTCCACAGTGGCGAAATCAGCTTGCAGTCCTGCTAATAATGCATAAGGGTTTCTCCCCCACTCCACTTCCTCATATGCATTTCTTTTTTTTTGGTGGGGGGCTTATATGTAATATTTTATTGTGAATTGATGTTTCATTCTCACTTAATATTTGATGAATTAATTGTAGTTTAGCTACCCAAATACTTCTATAAAAATAGAAAACATTTTAATTAGAATTGTTGGAAATAAAGACAGAGATAAAACATCAATTTTACTAGTTGCTCTTAGGTGATTAAATGAAATTTCTTACATTGGAGAATATTGTAAAATTCACAAATTTCTATTTCAGTGAAGAATGCCAATGGGATTTTGATGGGGATTGCATTAAATATATAGATTGCTTTTGGTAAGATTGATTTTTTCAGGACATTGATTCTTCCAATCAAAGAACATGGGATGTTTTTCATTTCATTGTGTCTTCTGCAATTTCTGTCTTGAGTGTTTTAAGGTTTTCATTGGAGAGATCCTTCACTTCCTTGGTTAGGTTTATACCAAGATACCTTTTTTGTGGCAATTGTGAATGGGAAAGTTTCCTTGATTCCATCCTTGGCCTGTTTGTTGTTAATATATAGGAACACTACTGATTTCTGTGTGTTGATTTTGTATCCAGCTATATTGCTAAAAGTGCTTATCATCTCTAATAGTTTGCTGATAGGTGATTTATAATCCCATATGTAATCTGCAGATAAAGATCATTTGATCTTTTCCTTTCTGATTTGTACCCCTTTTATTTGTGTCCCTTGCCTTATTGCTATAGCTAAGACTTTCAGTAATATATTAAATAAAAGTGGAGATAGAAGACACCCTATTTGTTCCTGATTTTGGTGGAAATGCTTCAAGTTTTTCCCCACTTAGTAGGATGTTGGGTATAGGTTTGTCATTAATGGCCTTTATTTTTTTCTTCTGGTGCTTTTTTTAAATTTTATTGTCCATAATGAGTTACAATATTTAGTGGGCAAACAATGAGTTGTTATCCCCAATTCCCCGCTGCCCTCCCCCCCCCCTCCACTGGATAACCTCCTCCATGGGTCGTCTGGATCAGTCCTTGTGACAGGGGACCATGGATAGCCTAGTATTCAGCCAGGTTCTCCTGGCCATGCCTCTGGATAGTCTCCCCCCACCATGGCTCTCACAATCTTTCTGCCCCCTCTTCCACATAATGGCCTTTATTAAGATGACTTTCTTTTTATTTCCACTTTCTTTAGGACCTTTAACATGAAGGGGTGTTAAATGCCATTTCTGTATCTATTGAGAAGATCAGGTATTTTTTTTACTCCAGTCCATTGACTTAGTTTATTACATTCATCTATTTTCAAATGTAGAACCACTCCTATATCACTTGGACTAATCCAACCTGGTCTGGATGAATGATCTCTTTGTGGAAAACTTGTATTCTGTTTTCCAGTGTTTTGTTGAGAATTTTTGCATCTATGTTCATGAGCGAGATTGGTCTGTCATTTTCTTTTTTGGTTTGTCTTTGTCTGATTTTGATATCAGGGTTACACTGGCTTCATAAAGGGAGCTTAGCAGTATTCCTTCCTTCTCTATTCTAAGAAAAATTTGAGAAGCATTGGCTGTTCAGTGAATGTCTGGTAAAATTAAGCAGTGAATCCATAGTGAATCCATCTGGTGGTCCTGGGCATTTTTTTAGTAGGAAGCTATATATATATATATATATATATATATATATATATATATATATATATATATATATATATATATATAATATTTGTTGGCAACAATTAGATACATTGTAAGAGCAAATCTTGTGATGATACCCCTGCTTCCTTCCACTCTGTCCCCTTCCCTTTAGGGACCTTTCTCAGTGGCCATACTGGATCAGTCCCTGGAATAGGCAGTTATAAAGAGCACAGCAGGTAGCCATGCCTCCCTTTTGTGTGTAGAAGTTACTTTTGAAAAATGTAATTTAGCTAATAAAGAAATTTCTGTCTGTGTATTTATTTTGCTTTGTGATGGAGACAAAGTAAAAACAGCAACTTTGTGGGCCTGTCTCAAAATAATAAAAGGGAAAAGAAATTGAGAAAATAGCTTAGTGGGAGTGATCATGCCTCATCAAATCTTAGGACAGGGAATTAAAAAAAAAGAGAGAAAGAAAATAAAGAAAGAACACAAGAAGAAAGAAAAGAAGAAAAAAAAGAACAAAAAAGGTGAACATTTCTATTTTAAGCCCTTAATAACATTAGAAAAATTGGAAACTTCATCTTCTCTTAGTGTTTGTAATAACCTCAATATTTTCTATAATATAGCTTGTCCCATGTCCTAAGAGGATAAGCAAAATCCACAAAACCTTTAGCCAAAAGAAATAATCATATGAATTAGAACGCATGACAATATTCATAAAATATGGCATCAAATTAAATATTTTTCTTCTAAGCTTTTATTTTATTTTTTTTTACTTTTTCACAGTAATCCTAACATTACTGTTATATTTCTAAGTTGTTTTCTATTTCCTGACTCATCTGTTTTCAAGGTCAATATTACACTGTCCTGGAACATCCGGAGTTTCCATTCTGTGCCTGCCACATTTTTCTCCCTTAATTTTTTTTTGAACTTTCCTTAAACTTTGACTTTGGCTTGACCACAAGTCCCATTACTCCCCATTCCCAGGTCCTTGTTTCTTTTTTCCTATGATGACACATAAGAGAAGGAATCCTAGGTGCTCTTGTTACAAAAGTTTGGAAACAAGCTCTATATCCCTCAAGGATAGGTCTATTAAAATAAGTTTCATGATATTCCCTGTTTTCTTCCTTTTAAGAGAGAATGCCAGACTCTGGACTGTTAGGAGTATGGGATGATTTGCCCTTTCAGCTTTGCCTTCCACTTAAAGGGATGGAAATCAGCCCACTTGATGTCAAAAAAAAAAAAATGAAACATCGTTTCCACAAGAAGAGCCTTGGTTCTGTAGCCATGGTCTCCTACTCTATCATAACCAAATAGAGTCCCATTTTGTTGTAATTAAACTTTTTCAAGTATATTCACCTCAAACCAGTGTGCCAAGTATGCAAAAGAGACTAAATACCCCTACTTTTGATTCTTTTCTTCTCCACCAAATGTTCCCTGCTCCTTTTTTCTTTGATAATCATAACTAATGTTTTAATTTTTTTTTCGTTGCTGATTCCCTTTTCTAAAGTCATGTCCTAACCCTGCTGGCATTTCAATCACTACTCTAGTTCAGAACATCATTTCATCTAAAATTGAAGAAGGAAATCACTCTTTGAGGACATTTCCACTTTCAAATCTCCAGCAGCTGAAGTGTGAACACAGAGCTAAGAAGCCCAGTTGGCATCACCTGGAAT
>PVHP010014989.1:0-38170 GCA_004024765.1 Zapus hudsonius
CAGCCTAACAGCACACTGAACACCTGATGAAGTCGCGATGTGTTCATTCATCTTTTTCAGTTATACTTAGCTAACTGTCATCGCTTCAGTACTAGAAATGTTCGCATGTTACTAGGTGAGTGAAAACCCTTAAAGCTAGCTTGAATTTCTTGCAGCAGATTACCCTGAGGGCTTGGGTGAGGGGAAGTACTCACCTGAGCAATGAACTGAATAATCTTCACAAATATATTCAGCGGCGTGTCGCGAGGAACCACACTGCGCGAGCCCTTCGGGAAAAGTGCCGATACTATGCTCATCAGACGACTGTTGTGAAAAATTCAGTCGCAATGAGGTCGGGGCAATAATGACACATAAGCAAAGAATTTCTCCTGTCCTTCATGTCAAGACAATTTAGATTCTTTCCCAAGATACTTAAATGAAATTCTCCTAGTGCGTTTTTAATTAAGATTTTATTTCATCAATTTAATAATTTTAGAGCTGAGGATGGAACCCAGAGCCCAACCACACCAAGCATGTGCTTTACCTCTAAGGAGCATCCTCATGGCCAAGATTTTATCTGATTATGTTATTTTTTTGTTTTGTTTTTGTTTTTCAAGGTAGGATTTCCCTCTAGCCCAGGTTGACCTGGAATTCACTGTGTAGTCTCAGGGTAGCCTTGAACTCATGGTGATCCTCCTACCTCTGCCTCCTGAGTGCTGGGATTAAAGGCGTGCACCACCATGCCCTGCTCAATTTTTACTTTTGAACATACTTATGTGTGTGGGAGAAGTTATGTGTGCACGTACATGTGAAGTCCAGAGACCAGTGCTGCCTTCCTCTAAGGTGTCACACCTTTTACTTATGAGACAGGCTAGCCAGCACGTCCTGGTGTCCTCTGTCACAGTCTTTCCAGCACTACAATTACAGCTACCCACCACATCTGGTGGGTACTGAGGATCCATACACAGAGCCTCATGCTTAGCCTTCTCCTCAGCCCCAAGATTTCAAATGCACTTTAAAACAAAAAGACACTCACCTTTGAGTTACAGTGTTGCTTTCACATTTTATTCTAATAACATAAACCCACAATAATCTATACAAAGATTCCAGTGCAACTCGAGACATTTTAGGATCTTTATTCTGTTTAGAAACAAAAAAGGAGAGACTCAGTAAGGCATGTGCAACCACTGAAGATCAAGTGCATTCTCTGTTAACAACTTCAAGTCCCAAGTTCCTTTCTGGTGTTCAGTCCAAGAGGTTTAGTGTATCCTAACATATTTAGTAAGCGGTGAGCAAAGGTGGCTCAGAATTAAACACAAATCCTTATGCTCTCAAGAGAGAAGACAAAAATATTAGAGTTCTGTTAATGAGTCTAAGAACTTGGACATGATACCCACTTATCAAAATTACTTGGAACATAATGACAGGGTCTTTCATCTTTGTTTACAGCCCATGCGTGGTTCAAGCTTGCAGCACCCGATGATATTACAATCAACTGCACTTGTGACATAATGCCAAGTGTTACAAAAAGCATGGTCATATGGGTGAATATAGACCAGGGAGCTAAATCAGAAACATGTGGGTTCAATTCGAGCCCTGCTCCCGGACTCCTTTATACCACTCTGGTCAATTTCTCCTCATTTCTAAAGCAGAGAGAGGATGGCATCTACCTCACCATTCAGAAAAATATTATCTACAAAGAAAGCCATGGGACCAGTACCGAGCAGAGGCTGGGTGTTCATTAAGCATGGTGCAATACCTCAAATTTTTACTGAGAATCAGAACATCATTATTTAAATTAGTAATATGGTTTACAATCAGAATATTTTATTTTAACCACAGTTCCATCAATAAACTTTTTCTTCATTCTGTTATAAAAATTGAATTTCTCACAACACCATGGCCATGTAATAATATTTAATTGTGAATTTTGGAAATGAAGCGAGTAAGTTCCTTTATACACCTGTGCACTGTGTTTAAGAGTCAGTGGCTGCTTCAATTCTTATTTCTAAAAACTCGTTTGCAAGATTTCTCTATAATTTAATAATGACATGTGGGAAATATTTTTTTGAATAGTTTACCAACTCTTTTGTTTTGTTAACATACAGGATAATGGATGTCTACAATACATGATTTAAACCAATGCAAAAAGATTCCTGAAGACTAAGGATTTATCTTTATATAGGGATGTATGTAGTTCAAGATGGCTTAAAGTAGTTATATACTTGAGGCTGGCCTTGAACTCCTGTTCCTACAGCCTCCACTCCCAGTGTTGGGATGACAGGTGTGAGCTACTACACTCAGCTTAAGGATTTTATAGCTAACTTAATTCCCTAGAAAACTTAAGTAGTTGTACATCTATGTATATGAAAAGTTGATACAATTAAGACTGGAAAATCCAAAACACTTTGCTGAGCTGGAGAGGTGGCTCAGCGATTAAGGCACTTGCCTCCAGTGCCTAAGGCCCGGGGTTCAATTCCCCAGGACCCACATAAGCCAGACCTCCCTCCCTCCCTCTCTCCTTCCCTCTTTCTCTCTCTCTCTCTCTCTCTCTCTCTGCTTGAAAATGAATAAATAAAATATTTTTAAAAAATGACAAAACACTTTGCTGGTCAGAGTCTCAACATCAACCGCTTTCTTCATAGTTGGATACATAAACAATCCCCAAATTTCAAATACACACCCTTGAGTAAGTTTTCAAGTTAGATAAAGTTACTGATGCAACAACACAGCTTTTCTGCAATAAAGTCTTCAACGAAACAATTTTCTTTGCCAGCATTTAAACCCTAGATATAAACTATCAGAATAGAATGCCAGCAAGGAATTCGGAGTGTAAGGTGGGACGAAGTAAGCAGGGCATGTGAAATGTTTAGGGCAGTAGAAACACTGAAGGATGCTATCATGATGGCCACATGTCACCATGCATCCGTCACAACCCACAGAATGAACAGCAGCAACAGTGGCCCCATCTATGAATTGTAATAACGTCATAATAGATGTGCTACTCTGATGGGGAGTGTGGGGGGGGGTGTGGGGGGTGAATCTATGCACCCTCCTCTTAATCTCACTTTCAATGTCAAGTGTGAAAACAATGAAATCTTGGCTCAGCAGTTAAAGGCACTTGCTTGCAAAGCCTGATGGCCCAGGTTCAATTCTTCAGTACCCGTGTAAAGCCAGACACACTGGAGTTCCTTTGCAGTGGCAAGAGACCCTGGCGCACCCATTCTCTCTTTCTCTTTGCTAGGTGTGGTGATGCACACCTTTAATCCCAGCATTCAGGAGGCCGAGGTAGGATGATGTGAGTTCAAGGCCAGCCTGAGGCTACATAGTGAATTCCAGGTCAGTCTGGGCTAGCCCCTACTTCGAAAAAAAGATCTTTTAAAAGATGTAAGACAATTGGTTTTTAGGTAGATGTCAAGCAAATAGCTCATTAAATTATATTTGTAAATATTGAAAAATACATTGACATATTTAAGTTCTCTTTCACAAAATGATTCTCAGTGCTTATAAAATTTTCATCATCTTATTTTACTTCTTCGCATGTGTGGAATGTTTCTATGTGTGTGAGCGCAGGTGAGAGGAGGGGTGCATGTGAACACGTGTACTAGTTCAGGTGGAGGCCAGAGGTCCCTAATTGCTCCCCAACTCGGAGCTCACTGATTGGGCAGCGAGACTAGTTAGCCAGCTTGCCCCAGGGATCCCTGGGTCTGCCTCTCCTGTGCTAGTGTGTGTGGGAAAATCTGAACTCAGGTCCTTCTCCTTGTGTGGCAAGCTCTTTGCCAACTGAGCCATCTTCCCAGCCTAGTTATTTCACTTTAATGATGAGACACAGGGCATAAGGCACTTGGATTTGGAACTCTCCTAGGTGGACTGCTGTGATTACATACCTAGCATTCACACAAAGTCTAAAATAGCAAAATGAGAAGGGAAGAACATCTTTATTAATTATTGTTTTTGTCACTACCAACTCTGCTGTATGTGTAAGAATAATAAAATGTCCTAAATGAACCTGAGCTTTAAACAAAGATGTATTGTTCTCTAGTTATAATTTTGGTCAAATCTGAATAGATTATTAAATAAATAAAAACCAAAAGACATTAACATACAATGAATTTGAGATTATCAGTCAAATATGACCACAGCAGCCACCCACTTAAATATGCTGGTCCCTTTTTCTAATGCCTGATCAAAAATTATCAGGACCCCCAACCAATAGGACAAAAGTTTCTAACATTAATTTAGCAAAACCATATTCAAATTTTGGGCTCCTCTCTGTAACTGCACTGGCAAAAATGAATTTTCGTACATGATTTTGTGTGTGGTGCACATACGTATAGAGGTTAGAGGTCAAGGTTGGGTGTCTTCCTCAATTGTTCCCCACTTTCTTTTCTTTCTTTCTTTTTCTTTTTTCCAGGTAGGGTCTCGCTCTAGTCCAGGCAGACCAGGAATTCACTATCCATCTCAGGCTGGCCTCAAACCCTCAGCAATCTTCCTATTGCTGCCTCCCAAGTACTAGGATTACAAAGTCACCACACCTAGCATTTATATGGGTACTAGGGATCCAAACTCATCAAATACTTCACCAATGGAGCCATCTCTCCAGCTCCAAAATCATTTTGTGTTTTTAAAATTTAAAATTTAGACTAGTTAGATACTATAAATTTATTACAATATTTAAAAGATCAATATTCACTATCACTTCCATCTCTAAAATATATATTTTTTTCTTTTGCTGTTTCAAGATGGGGGTCTTGCTCTAGCCCAGGCTGACCTTGAACTCACAGTGATCCTCCTACCTCTGCCTCCCAAGTGCTGGGATTAAAGGTGTGCGCCACCACGCCTGGCTCTAAAATGCACTGTTTTGGAGCCACAGTGATCCTGGAACTTCTGAACACAGCAGCTGATGCTTTCATAATACAGTGGGCAGGTTTAAATAAATACAACAGACATGCAATGCAACAATGAGACAAAGGAAAAATAAACCAACAAATGCCACACTTGAAGGAAATAAAGCAATACTTTACTTTGTCATGTGGACAGCACTCACCTGAAGGGTTTCTATTTGTTTTCTGATACTGTTGTTAGATGGCATCTAAATAAAGCAATGTGAGACAGCAAACGTAAACATGAGATGCGGCACATGCATGTTAGGTGAAAATAAGCACAAAACAAGACAGCTTTTCACCAAGGTCTCTATTTAGAAGAAATCTGAACTTCCAAGGCAGCGGCCAGAAACGTAGGGAAAGATCAATCCTATGGTTTGGGCATTCTGGAGTCTACCTATGACCCTCAAGCTACAGGAAAACTTAAAATGTTTAATTTCCTAATTATTCCATCTAAAGTCCTCACCTACAGTTGAGTTCAAACAACTTTAAATGAAAGAAAATACACATCTATTACAGGGGCAAATTTCCATATTATTTTCACACAATATTTACTTTTATTATTTCTCAGTCTCTTAGCAATTTTTCAGAAACTTTAAAATCATTTTTCATATGAGAACTTAAATTGATTAAAGATATGAAGGTGAAAAACTAGCAAATTCTGTCTGGGTCAAAAATTCAAAATTCACCTCTTCATTGGAAATAAGGTAATAAAAGCCATTTTCATGGCCACAAATTAAAAACATGGAATGTAAATTTTTGAAAACTGTATGTCTAAAAGTGCCTAGAAATTTCATGTTTATTCCTGTGACTCAAGAGGATAATGCCTACTGTACCAAGATTAAAGTCCAAACATTTCAAAACTATTCAGCACAGTAATCTTCTTTACCTCAAAGAATAGTTTGGTGGGGTGAACCAGAGGAGAGAGTTATAAAGCTGGACGGCTCTGGGTACAAAGTTATCTCTATGGCTTACTGGCTTCCCACACATGGGCTATTCATCTTCTTTAGTCTCAGGAACAACGAAAATGATAGGATATAAAAAACCTGGCCCCCAGTAATGATTAGTAAAAATCGGTCCTAGGAAGGAGTGGTTATAATATATGAACACAGCTTTTAAGTGTTTTGTTAGTTTTTTTGGATTAATTCTTCTAATCCATAAAGAAGTTAATTGTGAATGCCCCAAACCCATAGCCTCATCTAAACAGGGTAGCCATAACATCTAAAACTGAATCAAGTCACAATTTCTGCTGAATAGAGCCTTAATGTAAGTTAAGGGTTAATGGCTAAGACATTCATAGTCCAAAAAAATTCATGCTAAGTGGCTCTTATCTCCTTTAGCTTGGCAGACTGACACAGCTATTAATGAAAATAGACAATATGCCAGAAATGTTGAAGGGGGGGAGTAAGGGTTCAAAGAAAACAGCATTTTAAATGAAAGCCTTAAAACAAACAAACAAAACGTTAAGGTACTGCGAAAGTATTGCGAATGTTAGGTGGAAACGTGTATATAAAAAAATTCCAACAAGCAACAGAAAAGTATGAATTGTCATGGACAAAGCAAACTTCCAGAAACACTTAGCTGCATGTCTTTAGAACTTTTTGTTGCATCTATAAAAAATTACACTGCTTAGAAAAGAATGTATTCCCTTTTAGTACCTGCATCTGGGTGAATTATCAAAATAAGGACAGAAACAAGTATAATTGTTAAAAACTTCTTTCCTGGTTGAAGACAGAGTTTAACTGACTTGATTTAGTCCTGGAAATTTTCATAATTAAAGCAAAGAGGATATACCAGTTCTTACTGAAAATGAATAACATCTATGTATATGTAGGAGGAAAATAGACATTGTTTTTCAAAGGCTCACATATTCCTTACTCAGAGATCAAAGCAGGTTTGATAAACATATTGAGATTACACCCAGTGAATCATGCCTGTTGTAGAATGTAGCAGTCCTGGGGTTCATGTTACCTCCATGAGTCACAGGACCACAGACTGGTCGGTTCATTTCACTACTGCCAAAATATAAGGTTTGAAGCCTCCCATGTAACAGGAAATGTCAGTAAGGTGTTGACAACTCATAATCGGCTATTCAAATATACTCATCAAAGAGGTGTTCACATGACATACAGACGAGGCATTCTCCCAGACTGTGTTCTCAGAGGAAAGAGGGTCCTGCTAGCAGAGCACCCTGGGAAGAACACAGGTGTGCTATCTCTCACAGTGGTGTGTCAGTCCAACAAAACAACATGGAGGTACCAGATGTAGCAACAAGTACCCTTCACTATGGGTCTCCACTGTTTCAGGAGGGTCTCCACCTGTAGGAATCCAGCCCACTGAGCTCTGATTTGGCTGGGCTTACTTTCAGATGATTGGATTTTACTGATTGATTAAGCTTTTGTCATACTGAATCAACGTTATTGAATTTTCTTGAAACAAAAGACAAAATAATTATATGGAGGGTTTGGGAAGATTAATAGTTTGTAATTTTTTTTTGTTTGCTTCCAAGGTAAGGTCTCAACGCTAGCCCAGGCTGACATGGAACTCACTCTGTAGTCCCAGGCTGGCCTTGAACTCCAGAGTGCTAGGATTAAAGGTGTGCACCACCATGCCTGGCCTAGTTTGTAATTCTTGATAAATTTATTAATACATATTTCTAGATATAAGACGATTTAAATAATATTTCTTGGAAATATACAATTTTGCATTAATACAAATTAAATTTCCCAACAAAGGTTCATTCATTTCTATACAATGATTCCCTACAGAAGAAATACAGTATGCAAAGGGATAGGAATACTAAAAAAGTACTATTCAAGCAGACCAATGCTAATATAAGTATTTCCATTTACTGATCAAAATATGCACATAAATGAATATACCACAGTATCCACAGGACAGAAATTATGTCTTACCTTTAAATGTGACAAACAGTTTTGTAGGAAAATATGCCAGTTATTTAAAAAAAACTGTTTCTGACTGACACATAAAAGACAGGTAATTAGTGGATACAAAGCCTGTGAGAGACGGGGAAAAGAGAAAATTAACACTCTTTGTAGAAACACACGGGACTTGTAAATGTTCCATTTGTTTTCTTGAAGAAAATTAAACCATCTTTTTATGCGGCTTTCTTCTTTTCAATAAATAAAAGTCCACTGACCACTCTGACAAAGAATGACAAGTGTAGATAGTCTATAAGAACAATTCCTTGAACTATATCATCTTCCTAAGTTAGAACATGTTCCATTTTCTCCTTGGACTATTTCAGCCCCTCATCCACTAGTCCTATGAACACAGGAGCTATAAGTTTCAGCTCTTTATTGACCAAGCATGTAACTTCAGGGGTTCCATGAAGTGCCTTGAACCTCATTTTCCAAATGTGTAAGTGGGAAGTGATAATTGAAAATGTCCTATGAGACTGCAAGGCTTAACATAAAAAAAAAAAAAAAAAAGCCAGGCACTTAGCTCAATGCCTGGCACAATCAATAGTCATTAGTCATTTATTTCTAGCTGGTCAACATTTACCCAATTCTCTAAACTCCAGAAAAGGAATGTGAACTGGATAGGTAAGTGGAAAAAAATGCCCTCAACTTCTGAATGGAAGTGATGCAATATTAGACAGGGATATTTCCAAAAAAACAGTATTTATAATACAATTTATTATGGTGTAAAGTAAGGGAACTCATAGTTTAATATAAAACTACATTCAGGGGCTGAGAAAATAGCTCAGTCAGTACAGTGTTAGCTTCATAAGCATGAGTTCCTGAGTTCAGTTCCTCAGCACCAATGCAGAAAGCATATGTGTGAAATCCCGGTTCTGGGGAGCAAGAGACAGGAAGATCCTATGGCCTACTGGTCAGCCAGTCCAGTCTACCTGTTCAGCTCCAGGTCAATGAGAGGCTTTGTCTCACACAAAAAGAACAGTGGGCCAGAGGAGCGGCATCTAAGGTTTCCTCTAGCTTCTTTCTACATGCATTAGGCACCTGGCCAGACAGGTAAGCACTCAGAACAAAGTCTGAATGACTTACAAAACGCAGAGGTAGTTAAGACTAGAACATCTAAAACAGAGTCGGAGAAAACATATATAAAAATTCTGCCCTTGTATTACACATGGGGTTTTACAACTTTAGATTTTATGCTTCTCTTAAATCTCTATAGGATTCACAAGGCAGCTACTAAAAGTCCCAGGGAAGCAGGTGAAGGTTGGCAGTATTTCTCAGTACCAATGAGTGCTTCTTCCTGGAGCTCAGTTCAAAAGTAGTCTGATATAACATCTCCACGAAATTCTTCAAACAGGGGACATTGACTTCATTTTTAACAGCCTAGGAAAAGAGGTGATGCAGATAGAGAGGGATTAGAATGGGCAACTGATCTAAGAATCCCGAGAACTTTCTGGAGGAAATGAAATTAATTAGTTAATAATTCACTGAGATTCACATGAAAAGTCTCACCGTGTGCCAAACGACCAATTGTTAAGTCGATAAGATACACCTGGTTCATGCCCTGCAGACACACCTGCAAACACACTCAAGACAGGTGGTGAGGTGAGAGTTGGCCATCGGGCACTCACAGGCCCACCTGGAGGGCCCCTTTGGGCAAACTCTGTAAGGAAGTGGCTCCTGTACTGAACTCACCAGTCTTATCTCACTGGCTTTAGTGCCTAGTTCCACCAAACCAGCTTCCTGCTATCCCTAGATAAACCCAGGATGTCCATACAGCACACCATCCTCCCCTTTTCCTGTCGTTCTTTCTCAAGTCTCATCAGCTCTTTCCTAACCACATCCTAGCTAAGATGCTGACACCCCCCTCCTTCAGCAATCTTCCTTCCTCTCCCATCCACCAGTTCTTCACAGGGCTACACACTTTACATCCAAGTCTATTCTGTTTGCACACCAGAAATAAGTTCTATAATGGGGCAGTCTGTTCTGCCTTAATCCTGATTCTGTGCAGATGAGTCCCTGACACGCAGAAACACCCAATAGGTCCAATGAATGAGTAGAGAGGCCAGCCAGGCCAAGAGGGGGAGGTCATTGGAAATGCAAGCTGAATTATATTCCTGCAAAATTCCTACATGGATGCCCTCCCCCCCCTACTTACTTCAGGAAGTGAACTTGGAAAAAGACATGGTAGGTTTCATTAATTAAGTCAGGATTCCAAGACCTCTGGCCCAATGTGGCCGATGTCCTTTTAAAAGGGGAAGACTGGGGCACAGACATGCACATGAGGCGATGGCCATGTGGCAGTGGACACAGACTCCAGGATGCTGCTCCTCTATGTCAATGAACACCACAAGTGTCCAGTGTGTGGCCTGAAGCTAGGCAAATTCTTCCTCCCAGCCTTCAGAGGGACAGTGCCCTCAGACTTCTAGCCTTCAATGTCATACTGCTAAGCTACAGGTTTGGGGTAGTCCCAGGGCAGACACAGCAAAAAGATAAACCTAACTCTGTTCCCAAAGAAAGGGATTTTCACACAAAGGAGGAAGTGTACCTGAGGACTTGGGAGAGGTAAGTGGTCATTCAATCACTTCTGGGAAAAGAAGAAGTACCCAGGCTAATAATAATTATCCTCATACATGAGAACTGGCTTGGCTTTACAACGTTAGTCTGTTTGGTTTGGTTTGTTTGGCTGTGAACTAGGGTGGCAGAGTGAGGGCACTGGTAGTTTGAATAATGTCCCCCAATAGACTCAAAAGTTTATTATAATTGTAAATTGTCTCCAGCCAGTTCTGGCTGGAGGAGGTGTGTCACCTTGGCCAGATCCTAGGATTCAGCCCTAAGGTGTTTCTGGGGTGGGTCTGGAATTCTAGCTATACATATGCAAAAAGCAGTCTGAGCTCAAGCCTGGAGTTCCTCTTGTTTGCTAGTTTGGAGTGTGCTTGCTTGAGGTGCTGGCGGTGGGTTTCTCTGTCTCTGTTTGGATCTATGAAAGGGGGCCAGCCTTTCCTTAACTTCCCCTGGATCTGTTAGTTTCAATAAATACTTTCCTCCCCAAAATTGTGCCTGGTTTGGAGATTCATCCCAGCGGTGTGTAGCTGACTACGACAGGGACTGACTCAAAGCAAACTGGAATTCATGACTTTTGTTTCTTATTAAAAACATATCCTTCAAGTGTTTTGTTGCAAGTAAATACTCAAGGCAAGCTTTAAAAATTATGCCACGGAGCTGGGGAGCTCAGCAATTAAAGGCACTTGCTTGAAAAGCCTGCCAACCTGGGGTCTATTCCCCAGCACCCCCGTAAAGCCAGAAGCACAAAGCGGCATATGTGAAGATAAATTTCTTTACAAAATATTATATAGAGTAACATCTGAATAATCCAATGTAATTAGTTTTCATTTCAAGATAAAGATTCACCTGCCCTTTGAAACAACTAGAAAATATATGAAATGATACCCAAAACCCTGTAGAGGAGGGGACAAATGAGGTAAGCTCTTTGGTGGCCCCAGCTCAGTGCCTGGGGTTGGGTTTAGGGGTAAATGGAAGAAGAGGCCGTGTGGATATGAAATGAATGACTGAGGTGAGAAGAAAGATATACTCACAGCAGCTACGGGAATAAGAATCTCCACAAACAAGCCGGCAAGGGCGTGTTTAATGTCTTTATCCTTCACTTCCAAGAAATACTGGGCACATTCCTTGAGGAAGAAAGGATATTCAGATTAGCAAGAGGTTAAAACATGTGAACTCCCCAGTTAGGCTAGACCAACTAGCCAGTGAGACCCAAGGATCCAACTGTCTCCATGTCTCCTGTGACACCATGCCTAGCTATGAAGGTTTTGTTTCGTTGTGAACTTGACCTTTTCAGTAATCTTGGGTGGGTCTCTCAGGCTGTTTACAGGAAGGCAGCCCTTTAAGTCGGGGGCAGGATGTAAGGAAGCCAGGGAGTCCACAGGTCTGAGAAAGGGTTGCAAGACCCCACCATAAGACTCTCTCTTCCTCCTGCCTGTTTGCTGTTGCGTGTGTGGTGCTGGTGCTGGTGTTTCTCTCTCTGCTTGGACCTGTGAAAGGGAGTCAGCCTCTTTTGCCATTATGGAACTTCCCCTGGATCTGTAGCTTCAATAAATCATTTCTTTCCATTAAAAAAAATGTAATATCATGATTATTTTGTGCGAATACTCTTGCATCCTAGCAAAGGTGAAGACCTCAAGTCAGAAAGGAACATTAATCAATACCTGGGACTATTTATACTTGGAATACAAAAATTGATAATGATGGCATTCATCAATGTACCACTGTGGGTGGGGCTACATCTGATTGCCACCACCGAGGAGGACGGTCACCTGCATAAACTGAAATGACGCCTCAAAATCCTCTACAGGATACATCTTCACCCGGAAAAACTTCATTCCCATGATCAGGCTGATCACGCTTTGCACCACGTGCGGGCTTTGCTCCTTCTGTCGCAACTCTTTCAACTCGGTCACGAACTTCTTCCTCACAGCCTGAAACCTTCAACATGCATGGAAACATAATTCACATACATGGACACATGCCTTAACTTGAATGAAAAACACCAAGACAGTAACGTAACCATCACTATTTATTATGAAACAACTGAAGATTTTACTATTGTTATCACTTGGGGACAGCAGTTCCCAGGAGTTCAAATGACCTCAAATAAGGCATTATTACCAATGGCCACTGACAATAAGCTTAAAAGAAAATCACACAGTACCCATGTATGAATATATGTTTGGAAGTCCAACATCTGTTTTGATTAGCCTCTTCAAGAATATAATACCACTTTACAAAAAATACACTTCAACTTTTCATAAAAATAAATTTTGTGAAATAGAATCTTTCTAGTAAAATGTTCAAACTACAAGTCATGAGTTCTTTTATTAAATTTCTCAAAGCAAAATTATTAGTCACTATAATCAAAGAAATAGTTTGTAAACTTTTCACTGACAACTTCCATGAAGATCAACAATATTTCATAATCATAATCTCCCCATAATCACCTCCCTTTTCCTCCCCCACTGAATCTCTTTGCTTTCCAACTCGGCTCTCTTCCTTTTTGACGTCATCTTTTTTCCCCTCCCATTATGCAGGTCTAGTGTAGGTAGCTTCAGCCACTGTGAGGTCATGAATATCAAGGCCACTTTGGGTCAAAGAAATCTTCCAGACAAGATTCACATATACCCCAGCTTTCTCCATGTTCCTTTTCCCTCCCAACGACCCCACCTGCCACCTGCCGCTTTAGACCAAGCCAGCGTGGCCCCATCCACATGGGCTCCATGTTCACTGTACAAATGACAGGGAAACACGCTATGATGCTCCTTCCCTTCCAAGACATGAGTGACGTTTCTGACCATTTAGACTGTTAGCATTACTGCTTTAGCCTGGACATAGTATTTTCTTTGGTCTAATTTGCTCATGTAGATATGCAATGTGTTATATTACATTAGCAATAATAGAATCTATTATTTAGAAAGATTTCTTAAAATAGCGAATGTGGTAATGTCCTGATTATTGTCAACAATTTCTGACTTGCTTGAGTCAGATATTTATGAAAAACTCAAGTAAATGAAAGCAAGTTATATAGTTCTAAAATAGATGTTAACCCAGGGAAGTCCCTAGGGAACATAGGATTGTAATCTGGAGCAGGCCTCATGACAGTTCAGGAGCAAAGACAGTGTCCCTAAAACTCCCATCAGTCATCAGGAAAGATCCTGCAGCAATTCAAAATCCATGATTTAGTAAAACTTACTTTGACTGGGCAAGAACCCCTATCACCTCAGCATACAAATCTGCGATGATATGCACGTTCCCAGTGTTGGTTCCTGAATATCTAAGGAAACAACACAACAAACACAGTAATTCATTAAGTGTTTCCACAAGTGCTCTTTCTTGACACATTTACAATTCCTACCAGCTGAGCTGAGGCTGGAGGTTTACTGCAAGCTAGAGACCAGCCTGGCCTACCCAGTGAGCTTCAGGTTAGCCTGGCTACAGAGTGAGCCTGTGCCCCAAACAAACACTATTCCTTATGAGAAGAAAGCCAGGTGTGGTGGCTCATGCCTATACTCTCAGCACTTGAGAAACCGAGGCAGGGGGATCATTTGGGAACCCTGAGAAGCCGAGGCAGGAGGATCATGTGGGAACCCTGGGTTCGTGGTGAGACCTTGAAGACAACCACGATGGAAAATGGACAGAGAGCTGAAATTTTACTTAGACAGTCTTAACTTGGACTGTGATGAAAGATGACAGTCCCAGAATAGACTTCTACTCACCCTTCCTTGTGTTTAAAGTGCTTAAAAGCTAGGGTTAGAACTTCGTGGACTAACGGATCAGGCACAGGATGAACGGGAATCTAGAATGTAAAGGAAAGTATCATGTAAGCCATTGGGTTTCAGTCAACAATCCTATCACTTCCATTAAGTCAATTCTCTATTCCTAAAACAATAAACAGAGGGAGATTTCACTCGAATAAAAAAAGAATGAAAATGCACGAGATGGGGCTGGCGAGATGGCTCAGTGGTTAAGGCACTTGTTTATACAGCCTAAGGACCCAGGTTCGATTTCCCATACCCACATAAAGCTAGATGCACAGAGTGATTCATGTGCCTTGAGTTTGTCTGCAGTGGCAAGAGGCCCTGGTGTGTCCATTCATATCTCTCTCTCTCTGTCTCAAATAAATAAATGAAAATGCACGAGATATTATTTAATACTGATTTTATGGGAAAACGTTGTGTGACACTGGCAAGTCATAAGTGTAAGTGGGTAAGGCTTCCTACCCCCTGCGGGCTGGGCAGAAGCTCTATGAGCCAGCTCACATCTCATAAAGGGAGCGGGAGAGGCTCCATCCAAGCACCAGGAGGGACAGGAAGTTAGCATGGCATTTGGGAGGCTGAGGTAGGAGGATCTCTGTGAGTTCCAGGGCAGCCTGGGTTAGAGGGAGGCCCTACCTTAAAAACAGAACAAAATGAAACAAAACGAAGTTCACAATAACAACTAGGCCTTACTAATGAACCTGCACCTTCCATTAATTCCCCCCACGTACTGATGTTCCCACATCTCCTGTTCCTAGAAGCCCACATTCTTTTCTCCCGTGTTACCACTTCATTCATTTTTGAGGTAGGTCTCACTCTAGCCCAGGCTGACCTGGAATTCACTATGCAGTCTCGGGTGGCCTTGAACTCACAGGAGCGTCCTGCCATGTCTGGCTGTTATCACTTCTTTACCACTACTAACTCTTGGTCAAAATGGTACAAATTTTGGGGTCTAAACTTTCTTTTCACCTTCCTTTCTTTTCTATAAAGGTCTCTACATGCATTTAATCTCTTTTACCTGTTAATCTGTCTTTGGACAACTTATTTTGTAGGTCCCTAGACAGTAAACCTAAGAAGGTAGGTTTTACAGAAAACTGTTCCTTTCTCCTATAGTAGCAATTACATTCCTAAATAAATATATTTCATGAGCTGATTTTAGTGGAAAGTATTAGAGGATGATATAAATAATATGGTACAGTTTTTAGGAATGTTCAAAAAATTCAATATATTATTAAACACAAACAGAGCATGTTTCCATGTGTGCACAGGCATGCATGCGTGTTCCTGGACAACCTTGGGTGTCATCTTCAGGCATACCACCCATCTCTGTTTGACACAGGGTCTCTCACTGGCCAGGAGCTCACTGATTAGGTCAGAACGGTTGCCCTGAAAGTCTCAGAGACCCTCTGTTCTCAGCCTTTCCAGTGATGGGATTGCATCTACCACACCCAACATTTATGTGGGGTCTGGAGTTCGTGTTTCTGGGGAAAGCACTTTATTGATCGAGGTATCTTCTCAGCTCTCTATAATAAAACATTCTAAAGTTAAGACAATATGATTGGGGCTGGGAGAGGGCTCAGCAGTTAGAGATGTTTCTGGAAAAGCCTGTTGGCCCAGGTTCAATTCCATAGCATCCACATGAGCCTGACATAAAGTGGTGCATGTGTCTGGAGTTCATGTGCAATAGCAAGAGACTCTAGGATGCACAGGTGTGCAAATAATTAAATATTAAAATTAGTACAATGGGGGCTGTGGAGATGGCTCAGTGGATTAAGAGCACTTGCACATAAACTTGAGAGCCTAAGTAGGCCTGAGTTATAGCCCCACAATTCACACACACACCCCCACACACACACAAAGGAAGAAAGCTGGGCATGGCCACACACGCCAGTAACCTCATTCCTTGGAAGGGTGGAGACAGGAAATCACCAGGGCTCGCTGGTCAGCCTTTCTAACAAAACATGGCACCTCTGGGTTTAATGAGCAATTCTGGCTCAAGGAAACAACGTGAAAGTGTGACAAAGGACACCAGATACTTTTCTCTGGCCTCTGCACACTGAGCACATGCATGCACACACTATACACATGTTCCCCCATACACCTCCCCCACACACACAATACAGTAGCATGGTGAAGGAGAAGCAAGGGAGTGAAGTGGGGAAATCCACATAATCAGGTTAGGCTGCAGTTGTCGGCAGCCCACGGAGTAGGTGCACACGCCCATGTTAGATTTAAGAAAGACACAGACAACCACAGAGACCAACTGCTGTCTTCAAGCAGGTCATATTGGATCCAGTTCTGCAGACCTGGGGTTCGATGTAAAAACAGCAGAAGCAGCAGCAAGAAGGAGCTCCACGTTTTCCTAGAAAGTCTGGTGTTCTCTCTCTCTCTCTCTCTCTCTCTCTCTTTCTCTCTCTCTCTCTCTCTCTCGCTCTCTCTCTCTCTCTCTCTCTCTCTCGCTCTCTCTCATTCCCCCTTCTCTCTGCCTCTCTCTTTGTGGGAATCAAAATTTTGTTGCTAAGGTTAACTTGTAATTGAGATATTAAAGAAAACCTGAAAGCTACAAACTGGACTAGGAAAAAGAAGATAATTGTAATTAGTCTGATCAACATGCTTCCTATAGGTCGGATAAAGGGTTAAAATGAGAATTTATTTCTTAGTAAGGAAAACCAGAGTCTATCAGGAAGGGGCTGAATTAAGTCCTGAATAATGATCAGGAACTAGCAAAAAAAAAAAAAAAAAAAAAAGCTTGAAAGAGAGACATAAGAGTAACCATGATTAAACTGTAATGAGGGCAATAAATCCAAGAAAGTCAATAAGAAACTATTTGTCTATTTGTGCAGTTCTTCATCTCAGTAAGATGGTGACAACTGGCACAGCTCTGAAGGGCACACAGGCACCCTTGTGACACACAGTTCCCTTCTACAGCCATGGTGCCAACATGGCTCCAGCAGAGGTCACAGCATCCTGTCCTCCTGACCCAATGGCTTCATGCTAATTCTTTTTTAAATTGATACCTTTATTATCCATAATTAGATACACTGTATAAGCAAATCGTACCATGGTCCCCAGTCCCTCCCCCGTCCCCAAATCCACTGGGTATCCTCCTCAGTGGGTGTACTGGATCAATCTATGGGGGTAGGTGGTTATGGAGAGCACAGGAGGCAGCCAGCCCCCCCCCTTTGCGTGTTGTTGATGAGGGGGGCAATGACTGGATATTCTCTCCCACCATGGCTCTTACAACTTTCTGCCCCCTCTTCCGCTCAGTTCCCTGAGTCATGGTGGATGAGTTTTAAGTCTGGTTTATTGACCAGGGAGCACATTCGCCTCACATTTTCTAGAAAGTGAGGTTTTCATAAGACCTGGATCTGGAATCTAATGTGGAGAAAATGCACTGTGAGGTGAGATCTATGCCACCTGAGAACAGGGAGTAAGTGAGGAGGCAGCTGAAACCCAGCCCGTTTTTCCAGGCTGCAGGGCAGCTTTGCAAGAAGCCCTGCTGATACAGGAAGAAATGAAGTGTGGGGCTGGAGAGATGGCTCAGTGGTCAAAGCACTTGCCTACAAAGCCTAGCTACCTTGGTTTGATTCTCCAATACCCACATAAAGCCAGTTGTACAAAGTGGTGCATACATCTGGGATTTGTTTGCAGTGGCTAGAGGCCCTGGCACATCCATACTCCTTCTTTCTCTCTCTCCTCGGAAATATATGAATAAAATATTTTTTAAGTTATCTTACTGGTTTTTTTATATTTTTGCTTATGCTTTATTTATTTATTTTTTTAATTGTCCATAATGAGTTACACTATTTAATGGGCAAACAATGAATTGTTATCCCCAGGTCCCCAATTCCCCTCTTCCCCATCCCCAATCGGCTGGATATCCTCCTCTGTGGGCACTCTGGATCAGTCCTTGGGGCAGGGGACCATGGATAGCCTAGGAGTCAGCCCGGTTCTACCGGCCCTAGTATGTTGTTACTGAGGGGGGCCATGTCTCTGGATATTCTCCCCCAATACAGCTCTCACAATCTTTCCGCCCCCTCTTCAGCTCAGTTCCCTGAGTCATGGTGGGTGAGTATTAAGGCTGCTTTATTGTTGAGAACTTAGGGGTCTCTGTACTACTGTTTCAGGTTGTGTCAAAAATCATTGGCGTCTGTCTCACTGGCTTATCTCCTGTTGACTGTAACGCTATCCCCACCACAATCAATCTGCTTGGTGTGTTCTACCAACTTGCTAGGTATTTCTTTTTTGTCTAAATATTTTTATTTATTTGCAAGCAGAGAGAGAGAAAGAGAGAAAGAGAGAAAGAGAGAGAGAGAGAGAGAGAGAGAGAGAGAGAGAGAATGGGCATGCCAGAGTCTTTTGCCCCTGCAAATGAACTTCAGATGCATGCACCACTTTGTTCATCTGGCCTTATAGGTGCTGGGGAATTGAACCTGGGTTATCAGGCTTTGCAAGCAAGTACCTTTAACCATTGAGCCATTTCTCCACCCCCTTGCTGCACATTTCTCTACATATTATTTATACCAGTTACAACACTCATGGGAGGTATTTGTCTATTCTATTTTATAGATGAAGGAAATGAAGTTTTGGGGCTGGTATATCTCTGGAATATACTATGTCGCCAGTTTCTTAAATATAAAAGTATACTTAGACAAAGAAAAAATGAGCAAAGAAAACTTCTCATCTCATAAGATAGGTGGAAAGGAAACAGAAAGAAGTAAAAGAAGATATTCAAATGTTTGGAAGGAAAATGTTCCCTAAGAATGTTCCTTATAGAAAGAACATGATCAGAGTAGAGTGCACATCTCCCCTTATTTTCTATTGTCAAAAAAACCTAGCTGAATCCCCAAAAACACACAGAGGAAAGATACAGTATCTCAGTTGAAAGAGGAACCATTCCTACACTTGTGGAGCCAAAGACATTCTCATCATTAGTGTCAAGAGTGTTTTCATGGCTGCTGACAGCTGAGTCTTCAGGAGCAGTTCTCATTCTGTCTGAACATTCCAGAAGTCTATCTCCAGCAGGCACCAGGCAACACTCAGGGCTTACTCCAGGCTGCCACCTCCCAAAAGTCAATGCTCTTATCAGTGGAGGGAGTCAGCGAGACACGCACACAAGGACAGCAGCAGGTACAGCCACCCCTCATCAGAGGCCTTCCTGGGGCCACTGACCGACACCAAGATGCTGGTGTGTGAGAGGAGAAGGAAGATGCCCCAGGCAGAGGGGTTCATTGGCTAGCTTTCCCAACAGTCAATGTACAAGGACAATGTAATATAAAAAGAATACGGCTTCAAACCAGGTTAGACATACTTTACTCAAGCATGCTAAAGCTCCTTTCACCGACACTAAAATCAATAGCTAACCTTTACCACAAATTGTTCTCACTTTAAAAAAAAATTTGTTTTATTTATTTGCAAGCAGAAAGAGATAGAAAGATAGAGAGAACAGGCCAGGGCCTCCAGCAGCTGGGAATGAACTCCAGATGCATGCACCACTTTGTGCATCTGGCTTCGCATGGGAACTGGGAAATTGAAATCAGGTTGATAGGCTTTGCAGGCAAGTGCCTTAACCACTGAGCCATCTCTCCTCCAGCCGCCCTGACTTTTTTGTTTGTTTGTTTGTTTGTTTGAGGTAGGGTCTCACTTTAGCCCAGGCTGACGTAGAATTCACTATGTAGTCTCAGGGTGGCCTTCAACTCATGGTGATCCTCCTACCTCTGCCTCCTGAGTGCTGGGATTAAAGGCGTGTGCCATCACGCCCGGCTCTGACTTTTTTTTTAAAGAAATAGTTTTCCAACATCTTGAGTTAGCTTTGTGAATCATAATAATTAATTTTGTATTTAAACCAATTAATATTTATACTAACTTGTCATGATAAAACTTTCATTTGAAAAGAAACTGGCTCTTTCCATTTAATTTCATATTACTGACTTACTAGTAAGAATACTTTAAATTTTACTAATAAAGGAAGAACTTGAGAATTGAAACATAAGCAAACAAAAAAATAAAGACAGGACTGGGGAGACGGCTCAGTGGTATAAAGTGCTGGCTTGCAAAGCCTTCTGGCCTGTGTTCAATTCCCCAGGACCCATGTTAAGACAAGTTTACAAAGAGGCACATGTCTCTGGAGTTCATTTGCAGTGGCAAGAGGCCCTGGCATACCTGTGCTCACTTGCTCGTGTTTTTTCTCTCTCTGTAAATAAATAAATTTATAAAAACATAAATAAAATAAAAACAAAGATTGCTGTATAATTGTCACCACATCACAACAAATAACGTCTTTTCATTATCTATAAATGGGAAATGACAGATAAATATTGGGAACTTTCTATCAAGTTTTTAATTCTTATGATTGTGCAAAATTATGCGGTGGCCATCTTTTTATACTGAGGATGAAAGTCGGTGGATAACAACTTGGGCTAAGTTAGACAGCAAGCAAGACAGACAGATGAGATACTAGGATGTGCCCTGGTATTACTCAGCTGGCACAAAGAACAGAGAGTCCTTCATGCCCTTGAAGGAGTTTGAAGCGCAGGTGTATTAACAAGACATGAGTCACCCAGGAAGCAGTCATTTACACTGAGGTCCAAGACTAAGCTGTGAAAAACAGCTCTTCCTCCTCAATACTGAGCCCCCATGTATCAACATACCCTGGTCACAGTCCATCTCATCACGATAAAATAGAATCACATTTTAATATGGGCGTCTCGTGTGGGACAAAAGCCAAAGTCCTAATAAATTCAAGATATAATACGCTGATTACTCTCTGGGTCTATTAAACTATATGTCATTTTGACAGAAGAAAATTGGGCTTGTCATGATATTTTGGAAAGTTCTATTGATTTTTACTTCATTTTCTGTAGTTTTATTAGTTTTGAGAAACAAAACTTGCCTGGGGGATGGGGGGGCTATAAAGAACTGTGGGTGAAGTTTATCTGAGTTCTTGGTGGTATGTTGTTCTCCTTGCTGAGTGAGGGGGTCTCAACCTGGGTGTGAGGTGCAGGATTAGGGGAAAGGACATTACTGGTAGGAACAAGATGTGACAGAAACCAAGACAAGATTTACAACCAGAGCCACCATAATTCTGTTTCCGTGCTAGGTCCATGAGAACCATGAGTCAGAAGTGATTTTGTGTGGGAACCTGAAAAATGAGCTTACTGGAAGAAGTAATTATTTACGTCTTAAGGCTGGAGAGATGGCTCAGTGGTTAAGATGCTTGCTTGCAAAGCCTAATGATCCAGGTTCTATTTCCCAGTACCCACGTAAAGCCAGACGCACAAGGTGGCACATGCATCTGGAGTTCCTTTGCCATGGCTAGAGGCCCTGGCATGCTCATTCTCTCTCTTTGTCTGTATCTCTCTGCTTGCAAATAAGTAAATAAAATATGTTTTTAAAAAGATCGCGTTTGGGCTGGAGAGATGGCTCAGCGGTTAAGGCACTTGCCTCCAGTGCCTAAGGCCCCCGGTTCAATTCCCCAGTATCCACATAAGCCAGACCCACAAGGGTGGTGCTCTATCTATCTATCTCTATCTCTCTTTCTCTCTGTGTGTATCTCTCTGCTTGAAAAATGAATAAATAAAATATTTTTTTAAAAAGATCTTGTTTATCGATTTTGAGGTGTACCTCTGTCAAGGGAGCTACTTGCATCGCTGGTGGTAAGGTAGGAAGAGAACCACACATATGAGAACCGGAAGGAAGAAAACAGGAAACGGGGAGAAAGAAAACATCCTTCACAGGATGCCAGTGGGCTGAAGTTCTGACTTCAATTAGGGGTGAGTCTGGTAGCTCAGTGGTCAGTGCACTTCCTGTGCAGGCATGAGGCCTGAGGGGGCCTGAGACTGCCCAGAGTTCTAATCTCCACCTGGTCAACAGTATTGCCACATAAGTCCCACAAAGGGGACCGAGACAAGGCAATCATATGGACTTGTAATAAACAGCAAGCTCCTGCATTAAGACTCAGGCTCCAACAGGATTGGCTGAAGAGCACTGGATCCAGTCACCTGACGTTTGGCTCAGCCACCTCAGGGGAGCGCACCCCCCACCCTGACCACAGGCAAGTGCATGGGGCACTGCAAGGGCATAGATATTCATACACCATCTGCACACACCACATCACACACCCACCCATACACACAAAGAAACGAAATCCATCATGGCGTGGCTGGATCATGGATGGGCTGATGTCTGGGTGGTGGGGAGAAGAAACCCTACATTGTTTAAATAAGCAAGAGAGGCACGCTCTCACTACTCCAAACACCAGTGAGCTCAAGGTACTGCCAACAGTGCACACGACCTACATTTAGCACATGGGACACTAAGGACCAACCACAAAAGGGGTAGAGGTCACGTCCACTGGAGTCCATGGCCACAGCTGCTCTCCAGCTTCTCCTACGCTCCTTACTTTGGCCTCAATGTCTTAGCATTCCAGCTACACTGAGAGATCACAAAAAATAAATGTGGTTTGTGAAAACAGCCCCTGGGGAAATGTTTCCTACATCTACTGGAAACCTTTATGAAAGGTACAAATTAAAGAAATTTTGCCTTTGGGTAATTCGTTTATCTCTTTTGCACATTTATAATTACTTTTATTTACAGATTTCAGACTACCAAATAACTAGTTTCATGTAATTGTAAATACATAGGCAAGGTATAAATGATTCCATAGTCCAAATATTCTAATGTTAATTATATCAAAATGGAATACTAGTTTTTTATTTCACATTTGTTATTTATTGTCATATATCCCATTCTATGTAATAAAAGCCAAATTCCTATCCAAACATCATATACAAAAAATATGAGGGATTTTTTTTTGCTTTTAGTTTTCCTACCTTTTTTCCAACTATATAATGTTTATGGCTAGAGTCATATGGATCACCCTTTAACGATACATAATTTCTTAAAAATAGGCTTTAAAGATCATTTCAAAATTCATATAGATATCTTTATATTCTTGGGTTAATTTCAACCAATGATCTATCTGATGTATGTATGTATGTATGCGTGTGTGTGTGTGTGTGTGTGTGTGTGTGTGTGTGTGTGTGTGTGTGTATCCATCTCATTCAGATGTAAGCTCAGTGCAGAGATTGAAAGAAACCCTCACATAGCAGGTACTGCTAATGTCCATGGAATGAAACAACCTAAGTTTTCTGAGTTATTCTCATGTGTCAAAGGAAAAACTTGGCAACACATTATTACCTTGATCAAATCACCCCCATTCCTCAAATGTAACTGCACACTTGTCTGATGAAATGCAGGTGAGAGGGCTCAGGAAGAGAAATTAAGTGGACATAAAAGGTGATTAAATAGCTCAATGACAAGCAGTAATATTTACAGCTAAAAGCCCGTGTTTAAGACAATTTCCACTCAGCTCCATCTTGCTAACAAGGCCGCACCTCTCAATGGCACATAAAGGCAGAAAGAGGAGAGTAGATACAGGTACAGGGCAGGAGAGCCCGGGCAGCTGGAAGACATCTAATTACGTTAAAGTGATTTAGTTACTATGTAGGCCAGAATGGGAGTCACGCACCCTAAATGAAGAAACTGACACAGGAAACAGAGGCAGAGGGACAGGCTCTGCAGATACCAGAACTTACCTGCTTCAGAACTTCAACTAACACTAAACAAAAAATGAAGTCCACTGCTAAATCTCGCCTTTCCAGAAGATAATCTCTTTCCCGTTGCTGCTCGTCCCTGAAACAAAACCCAAAATAAAAACCGCATTAAGACTCGTGAGTTTCAGCTGGGTGTGGTGACACCTTTAATCCCAGCACTCGGGGGCAGAGGCAGGAGGATCACCATGAGTTTGAGGCCCGCTTGGAACTACAGAGTGAGTTCCAGGTCAGCCTGGGATAGAGCGAGACCCTTCCTCAGAAACAAAATAATACAAAAAAGACTGTTGAATTTCAAAATAGGTATGGGTCAGTAAGTACGTTCCTACTGAATGTTCCAAAGATTATGGCTGGGACTTGCTTCAGTAATCCAATGGATGTGTTAACGTTCCGTCTTGTTGGAAGCTGGCTGTTTACAAACACACTCCACTGTCAAAATTACAGAAACCAAACCTAATCTAGAAGACTGTTTCATCTACAATGTCCAGTATTGCTCCCTGTCTTCCCACTAAGAACTGAAACCAAACACTAACTTTTCTAGAAGAAAACGCAGATTTCTCCCAAATCTAAGTGGAAAAGTCACACGCGACATCTACCAAAGTTCAATATGACTAATCACGAGCAATCGCCGGTGTCCCTTGTGATCCCAGATGTCCCGGGAAATGTGGAACCAGGGCAGGAAGGTGAACACCAAGCACAAAGCACTTCACTCTGACTGTATGAGACCTGCTTCCCTTCAGAAACACGTGAGCCAAATCTTCTTTTAACTATTTCTTTTTCCACCACCGTGTGCGTGTGCGAGTCCAGACACACAGACACATGTGTGGAGGTCAGAGAACACCTGCAGGTATTGGGTCTCACCTTCCCCCTTGTTTGAGGCAGGGGCTCTTGTCCACTGTTCTGTTTTCCAGGCTAGCTAGTGGGAGAGCTTCCTGAAAATTCTCTGGCTCTGCCTCTCAGCTCACCATGGATACAGGTGTGCTGGGATTAGACAACAGAAATTCACCATGGCTTCCAGTTTTTACATGGGGTTTGGGGATCTGAACTATCCATTGGGGTTATCTTTTTGCTGGTGCTGGGTCCGCACATGCATGTTCACGTGTGTGAGGGGGCACGATGTCACGGCATGTGTGTGGAGCTCAGAGGACATCTTCAGGTGGCAGCCTTGGCCTTCCACCTTGTCTGAGCCATCTCCCTGGCTCTGGTTTTGAACTGTGACTTGCCATGCTCCGAAAGGAATGCCTGGAATGGTTCTATTTGCAAAACTCATCTGGCAGATGGGTGCTTCAGGCCTGCACATGGTTTAATTGGCCCCTTCACGTGATCTGGAGTGTAAGCATGAGCTTTCCTCCTCCTGATCATCACAAAGGACTTAGAACGAAAGAGTAAGGAGTGGTAAGTACACTGCTTATAACCCAAGTAACCCAGGCTGCTTGCTTAGTGACTAGCCATGACCGCCATGCCTTGACCACAGATGTTTGGGGTCCAGGGAGGGGGTGGAGAGAAGCCACTTACCCCTTGGACTTCGTGCTGGAGCGAGGCCTGTACTCATAGGACTCATCGTCAGCTCCATTCTGGCGTCGGTACCAGTCAAACAAGGTGCGGAGTAAGGAAGGGAGACAGTGCTCGGCTACGGAGCTCATAGAGCTTACCAACTGCAACAGGACACATCCCAGTAAGCAAGCAGAGAAGACACAGCTTCACACAGCTCACAGCGTGGCTGTCCTCACCCCCAAGGTGCGGCAAGCATGTGGACACGTGGACATGAGGCAGCACAGCAAACCACATGTAATCAAATGCGTTTTAAAACTAAAAAGTCACTGGGCGTGGTGGCACACGCCTTTAATCCCAGCACTCGGGAGGCAGAGGCCACCCTGAGACTACATAGTGAATTCCTGGTCAGCCTGGCTAGAGCAAGACCCTACCTCGAAAAGCCAAAAAACAAGTCAATGGTTTAGCCATGAAATTAAATAAGATGAAGCCATATTTTATTCCTTTTAAACCCATTTTAGCCCCTACCCAAAATCATTCCGTTTAGCTCAGTAGCTTTCAATTTTTCCCCACTTCCTTATGCTGACACGTGAACCTTTGTCTAATGGTTATATCCCTGATTAGATATGTGGAGAGCTCTGGGAGAATTGTTAGGGATAAGGTGAGTAAACCACGTCTACCTGTGCTCTGCCTCTGTGTTTATGGGAATAAAATATTCCAAAATGTTGCTGCAAACTGCCTGGAGAAATGTAGGGCTGAGGAATAATATCTGTGAGAACCCAGGAAGGGAAACCCCAGACAGGAAGAATTAAAAGTACTGATCGCCACAAATTAACATGTTAGAACCACGCTGACAATATACTTCCAAACCTCGGGTAAGTGTAGTGTGATGAACTGTTAGGAAATTTGGTACACCCTTGGAAACATCTGGAATGTCCCTAGAAGGTTCAGCAGATCTTAAAGGATCCGTCCCCAGCCTGTCCTCCTATGGGCAGTGGCGGTACTTGTAAGAGGTGGGGCTTCCTAGGAGGAGGCAGAGGCATGAGGGGCAGGACTCTGAAGGGGATGCTGGGATACTGGACCATTCCTCCCTCTCCCTCTCCCTGTCCCTCTCCCTCTCCCTCTCCCTCTCCCTCTCCCTCTTCCTCTCTCTCTGTTTCCTGACCATCAGGGCATGAGCAAGGCTCCTTGGTCAGGGGTTCGCACGAGGATGAACTGTGCCACCACAGGCCCAAAGAAACAGAGTCAGGGGACCATAGACAGAAACTACTGACACCAGGAGAAAACAGAAACCTTTCCACCATGTAAGTTGATATCTTGGGCATTTTGTCACAGTGACACAAAGCTGATTAACTGAGTTATAATTGAGCATAACAGGTCTCTTTTCATCAGTACACGTGACTGGCCTGGATGAGCTACCTTAGCAACTCCTATGGTCACTCCTCATCTTGAGGATGTGAGGGATAAATGCTCTTTCACAGATATTTCTTTTAAAATATATTTAATTTATTTGTTTGTTTGTAAGAAGAGAGAGAATAAGAATGGGCACATCAAGGCCTATTGCTACTGTAAACAAATTCCAGACACATGTACCACTTTGTGAATCTTGAATCTGGAGTTACGTGGGTATTGGGCCATCAGGCCATCAGACCCAGGCCATCAGGCTTTGCAAGCAAATGCCTTTAAACAATGAGCTATCTTTCTAGTCTCCACAGGCTTTTCTATATCTAATTCAAGCCCATAAAATTACTATGCTAAGTTCAGCATATAATCAAACAGGTACTATGTAACTTTCTCTGTGTGTTTGACAAATAAATAAAACTAAACAAAAACAAAAACAAAAATCATACCAACTCCAAAAGAATCTAATAATTTATAGGATTACTAAACAATCTTTCTCCAGTTGAATGAATCTGGGCTATGAGGGCTGACACTCAGTGTCCCCAACTTGATGTACCTGGTCAAACTGCAGGTCTTCACCCCTCTGAAGGGATCTGGACAACAGCTTCTCCTGCAATACAATGATAAATAAAAAATATTAGAAGGCTTGATTGCCAGAAACAGGCTAGTCCTGAGAGTTGGTGCCACTTTTGGTTCATTAGTGCTGGCGTTTCAAAGGGAAGCATCCCCCCACCTAGTCCCACCACAGGAGGGGGGTTCACACCCTCCCTTGCAGCTGGCTTTCCCAGACACTGTATGAAGACAGCCCTACTCCACCTGTGACAGACAGCTCTTAGATCATCAACTTAACCTTCAGCAAAGGTCTCGCTTAGCTCCCTAGTTCTAAAGTGAACAGTATGTTTTCTTATGATTTTATTCCTGCAGCAAGTGTTTACTGGGCTGTCGTGTATCTCTGGGGACAGAGCTCAGAGGTAGGACACACGCCTAGCATGGCATATATGAGGCCCTGGTTCACAATTCAGTGCCACCAAAAAATTAAAGAAAGAGCTGCCAGGTGTGGTAGCTCGTGCCTCTTATCTCAGCACTTGGGAGGCTCAGGTAGAAGGATTTCCATGACTGTGAGGCCAGCTTGGGCTACATAGTGAATTCAGGCCACCCTGGGCTACAGTACTGTGTGGGATCCCCATTTCAGTAAGTATAATGCATGAATGCAAACATAGATAGGTAGACAGACAGACAGACAGACAGACAGACAGACAGACAGACAGACAGACAGACACACACACACACACACACACACAAATTCATGCATCACCAACAGCAGTAGTCTCGCACAATGATGACAATGGCCTGTGTCCTGGGGCTGGCAGTGGGCTCCAGCACCATCAGGTGAATGGCCTCAAGCTAGGCTCACGAGACCGGATGCTTCCTTGATTGTTAAACGCTATTAAATCATTAATCTACCAGTATTTTTTTTTGGAGGGGGGTTGGGGACGCTTTCCATTTTTTCTATGCAATTCACTGTAATTGTTTGAGAAATGACTTTAAGAAGAACCAGCCCGGACCCTTTGCTTTTAGAAAAGGAGTTTACTTCCTCAAATGCTTCCTGTCCCTACAGTTCATACATTTCCTGTCTGTACACCTGCTGCCATGTAAGGTGTCATTGTCTAACTTCCGGTCCAAAGATGACTAACAGCCCCCAGGACATTTGTACACTGTTCTGCAGTCTCAAGTGTAAATTATGACCTCAGTCTACCATGACTAAGTGCTTATTCTCTGCTGTGTACATGTCACTTACAGCCAGCTTTCTGTCTTTCCCCACCTCCAATGTTGGGGCCTTGGGTATGCTGAGCAAGGGCTCCACCACAGACCACATCCCCAGCCTCCTCCTCACTTTTATCTCTCCTCCCCTTCTTCCTCCTCCGTTTTCTTCTTTTGTTTTTTGGTCTGTGTGCGTGCATGTATGTGCACACGGATATGCACTGTTGCAGGCCAAGGAGGAGGATATCAGGTGTCTTTCTGTCACTCTCCACCTTACCTGTTGAGACAGGTTCTCTCACTGAACCTAGAGCTAGACTAGACGCGCAGCAAGCCTGGGATCTCTGGTGGTCTGATTCAGGTGTCCCTGAAAAACTCATGTGTTTGGAATGCTAGTTCCCCAGCTGGTGAAAATGGGAATAGGAGCCTTGATGGAGGAGGTGTGTTGTTGGGGACAGGTTTATGAGTATTACAGCCAGTGTCTGGCAAATTCTCCTACTGCTGTTGTCCACCCAATGTTGGGCAGGAGGTGATGTCCAGTTTCTGCTCATGCCATCCTTTCCCCTGGAATCATGGAACCTTCCCTGGAGTCTGTGAGCCAAAATAAACCCTTTTCTCCCACCAGCTCTTATGGTCAGGAGTTCTGAGGCAGCAATGAGAAGGTAACTGCAGCAGGGTCCCTCGGTCTCTGCCTTCCTAGCGCATAAGCCACCAAGCCTGGTGGATTACAAGGGTGCCAGCGATCCAAACACGGGCCCTCATGCTAGCCCAGCAAACACTTCACCCACTGGACCATCTCCCCAGCCCTTCATCTCAAGATTTCTGAGACCCTATGATGAGAACGCAATGTTAACAAAGCAAAAGAGTTCATGCCTTCAACAAGCTTTTTAAAAGGAAGCCAGGGGCTGTAGATGGAGCTCAGAGGTAGAGCACTTGTCCAGTATGAAGTCAGGCCTTGGTTCCTTCCCCAAAACCACACCATACCATGACATACCAATAAATAAAAATGGAAGCCCAAACTATGTAAGTACAAACTGGGGAAAGTGAAGAAAATGAGTTACTCCAAAACTACACTATGAAAACTAGATGTGAATGTAAACTTTTAGGGTTAACCTGGCCCTATGAATGGATACCCAGAAAACTGGCAAAGCATCACTTCTGTAGATGCATGTGAGGACTGTCTGACAGGCACCGTCCAGTTGGCTGTTTAGAAATATATGCATTTATGAAGCCTCTGAAGTAGAGCTCGTTTCCTTCTCTCCTTCGTGACCCATCTTTCTCAAGTTCAACACACACACTCTCCAGTGCAGGAATTGTGTTTCTAACACATTTACGCTGGATCAGCAAATACTTGAACCCCAAGGCTCTTCGACACCTTAACAGGGACAGGGGCTTTGGTGTGTCCTGGGCATCTAAGCCCTCCCAGGCCAAGCACACTTGCGCAGTCACCTTGCATGAGTCTTTTTATCTGCAAAGCCAAACCACACACCATGCACATGAGAAGCAGTGGTGATGCTCATGACGTGATTGTGTCATCAGTGTGATAATACAGACACCTAGTTAACTAAAATCTAAATACAACAGTGAGTGATGCCCTTCGGAAATCCTCAAAAACAGTTTTCTAAAGCATCTGACAGTTTGAAGAATACTCAGTTTGGGGGCTGGAGAGATGGCTCAGTGGTTAAAGCGCTTGCCTGCAATGCCTAATGACCCGGGTTCGATTCCACAGTACCCATGTGAAGGCAGATGCACAAAATGATGCATGTGTCTGGAGTTCACTTGCAGTGGCTGTAGGCCCTGGTATGCCCATATTCTATTTCTTTCTCTCTCTCTCTCCTTGCAAGTAAATAGTTTTTAAAAATACTCAGTTTTGGGGGATTTTTTTTGTAAATTTAAATTTATTTTATTTATCTATATGGGGTGGGGGAAATGCCAGGGTCTTTTGCCTCTATAAACAAATGCCCATCTGACTTTCAATAGGTGGCTGAGGAATTGAACCTGGGCTGACAGGTTTTGCAAGCAAGCACCTTTGACACTTGAGCCATCTCCCCAGGCCTAATACTCAGCTTTTAAAGGGTCTTCACCATGTTAGAGTAAACAATTATCTAAGATGGTGGCTGGCAGTTTCTTCCCAACTTATTTGATCTCTTCCATGCTGCAAACATAAAGTCTAAAGGTCTTTAACAGTCAAACAGAAGAAGATGAAGGGAAAAAAAAGAAACTGTGAACCTTTTCAGAAATACACTATTGCCTTACAGTTAACACTTTTTCTTTCTCAATAAACTGACAATTTTTCAAAGAGTTTTGAAGATGTGACACAGAGCATTTCCTGAAGAAGAAAATGGGAGAAGAGCTAAGATTTCCATGGTGAGAACAGAAATGATTTCTATTGTATTTATTTTATTTTTATTTTTTTGGCTTTTTCGAGGTAGGATCTCACTGTAGCCCAGGCTGACCTGGAATTCACTATGTAGTCTCAAGGTGGCCTTGAACTCATGGTGATCCTCCTACCTCTGCCTCCTGAGTGCTGGGATTAAAGGCGTGAGTCACCACACCGAGCTCAGAAATGATTTCTGAATGCGAGAGGACAATCATTAATCATCAACACAAAGCCTGATATAAACATATTGTATCAAATATCAATCACCAATGAAGGGTTTTAGGTTTTCCTGTTTGGCTAATTTGTATTGAGGAGGTCCTCATCAATGCTCTGGCAGACACAGTGTCCTCTTATGAGTGGACAGGATCCAAGACGCTAGGATGTCTCAAACTATGCAGAGTACTGAACCCTGTGTTAACATAAATACCCACGATAAAGTTTAACTGATGTAGGACATGTATGGGATATGTATTGCTTCTTGGCCTTTTGATTAAGATCAAGGGTGTGTGTGTGTGTGTGTGTGTGTGTGTGTGTGTGTGTGTGTGTGTGTGTGTGTGTGTGTTTCAAGGGACAAGTACCACAGAGATGGTGATTAACAGACAATAAAAATGATAAAGTGGAGGCCAGGCATGGGAACCATACTGCAACCCCAGCATGGGATAAAGACGCAGAGGAAGGAGCTCAAGTCCAGCCTCTACTACACAGCGAGCTTGAGGCCAGCCTGGGGTACATAAGATTCTGTCTCGACTAAAATTTTGACAATGAATATTTTGACCCACTATGTAAGAGGTAGTTTTATTATGTAATCTTTAGAACTATTTCTACCTTTTAAAAAATTTTATTCATTTTTAAGCAGAGAGATGAGAGAGAGAGAGAGGGAGGGAGGGAGGGAGGGAGGGAGGGAGAGAGAGAGAGAGAGAGAGAGAGAGAGAGAGAGAGAGAGAGAGAGAGAGAGAGAGAGAGAGAGAGAAAGTGAGAGCATACCAGGGCTTCCACCTTGTGGGTCTGGCTTATATGGGTACTGGGGAATTGAACTCGGGGCCTTAGGCACTGGAGGCAAGTGCCTTAACCGCTGAGCCATCTCACCAGCCCCATATTTCTACCATATATATATATGTATATATATATATATTCATTATTTATTTTGCAAGCAGAAAGATAGAGAAAAGATAGACAGAGACAAAGGTCATGCGAAGGCCTCCAGCCACTGCAAATGCAAGGCGATGATCCCCCACCACTCCACCTTACAAATCTGCTAACTCCCTTTCTTAGGCAAGGGCAAAATGGAGAGAGAGGAGTTCAATAAACATTTATATACTTAGATACTTAGATAAATATATAATATGTAAAATATATATAGCAACTCCCCATTTTTCTTCTGGGTCTAGTTCCCACCATGCTAGTAGCCAAAACCCAAACTCTCCCATTAAGGAACCACAGGAATCTTCTCATGGGACCCTGAGTAGCCCCCAGAGAAAGACCTGAGATTACATACTGAAGATCCCAGTCCAAGAAGCAGTTCCATGAGCATTGGGCTTCCATGAGCCTTTAAGTGTCTCGTTCTTAAAGTAAGGATGTTAAAATAAGCAGGCCAGGAGCAGGCAAAACCAACAAGAAAATGCAATTTTGAACAAATTGATCATGCAGAAGAAGAAACCCCTTTTAAAATGCATGTATATTTAATATTCTCAAACAAAAATGGAAGCTGTACTACATTTGAAATGCTGGGTCTAGATCAACTACATAAGCTCTACACTTGCAGATGATTAGCTGAAGCCTTTTTTGATACCTGCTTTTTTAGTTACTGACAAGCTATGAGATTAACAGGTAAGCCTGGGAACACCTGGGTCATTAGCCAAGACCAATCTATCTTCTTTAAGGAAGAAATCCAAAAGGCACTGGATTGCATGGTATGCGAGCAGCAATTTCAATCATTGTTTATCCTTCCTGAATCTTCCCTCTAAAATGAAAATGAAATTGTGGCCCCAAATCAAGCTCAGCTAATCTTCGACATTTTTGGCCTCCTTAACCTCCTTTCATTATGGTTCTAATGCGGGAATGAAAAAGCCAATTCTCTCATTTTAGTGGAAGATCAAGTTCTTTTGGCAAAAGCCACTTGGACTCGTTCTTCTAAGCTTTCTGTAACCTACTGTTCTGACGGTCCAGGAGCCGTGCCAGCAGCCTTGTGCCCGACAAGCCTTGGATGCTGTTCTGCAAGACTTTCCCTTGAGGACGTGCAGGTCCATCACGTTGGGTGGCTGCTCACTACCGTAAAGGGCACAGGATGAATCCTAACTATAGGAAATCAGAGTGAAAGCATCTGAGCTATCATAGGAACACTGTGGCAGGATTAGACTGAAGGTATCTTCATGATCTTGATGTTATGGATTTCCAATCTATCCAGACCTGGATAGAAAGAAAATCAAAGCCAGTGAGCTCTGACCTAGATAGAAGGAATTACTTTGGAATATGAAGGTGTAAAATATGACTAGGGGGGGGGGAGTCCTGGTGTCAGGAAGAATAAGCAGGAACGCCTTTTCTCTCAAAGTGTGGTGATGGGTTAGAAACATCAATGCTGCAATGGAACGGACACCTCTACTTAGCATAAATTTCTAATTTCATCTCAAATGACATTGAAGACACCTCTGAAATTACTTGTTAACTGGGTGAGTAAAATACGGCATCAAACTATACCAAAGGAACTCTGAGGAGCTCTGACTGGAGCACCCTCCTACCTTCTTAAAAGAATGAAAGGTCCACCTCATAGCAACGCTCCTTAGAGTAAAGGGCAGACCTGTACCCGATGCCTAGCCCACAGGCACTGAGGCGGAGAGAGTCCTGGTACCTGGCATCAAGAAACCCAAGAGGAGACACACAGGTAAGCAACTACCCATGTAAGACGTGGCCTTACATGCACACGTGTGTACATACCAACAAGTTATTACTTGGTCACTGCAGTTACATGATATTTACAAATTATTGTAATAAATTAAACGTGTTTGACTTGATGTAAGACCATTACGTTGGAAGGAACAAATGGAAAGTTTGGGAGGATTAATGGACTTTTAAAAAAACAAGAGTTAGAAGGACTTTAAATTGAGAGAAAAATAAAAATCTATAAGGGGACAAAGGACAGCAAAAGACATATAGAAGATATTTTAAATATTATAGTATATATCAAACTGAGAGAATCCAAAATATACAGGAAAGAAGAATGACAAGACATTATGTAAATTGAGACGAGAAGCTTCCAGAATAACAGAAGAAGATCTTGAATTTACTCCTTAGCAATGACAGATGAGTGAGATGCTGGAAGGAGGAAGGTGGTTGATGTTGGTGTTGGAGACAAGGAAAAGAAGATGCTGATCCGTTTTCCTGGGGTCTGACAAGACAATGACAAGCAGTTAAAAGGAAATGGAAGGGAAGGACCAGGATTTTAACAGGCACGTAGACAGTACAGACCAGTCATGCCAGGTAGTCTGTCTCATCCATTCTTTTGTCCAGGCTTTCATTCCCAACTCCTTAAGAATGGCACAATTAAAATTCCTTAAAGAATATATAATGTTTGGTAATGGGTAAGGCCATACTGCATGAAACCATTAACAAATATTCTACAAACAGGTCGTGTTCTTTAAACTGTGTGTACAATCGGAAGACGGCTGAGGACTCCTGGCAGATCCTAGGTATTCAATGTACTTATCTCAACTTTCATGCATCTTTGAAGCATCCATTTTACTTGTTTACGTGTGTGTGTGTGTGTGTGTGTGTGTGTGTGTGTGTGTGTGTGTCTGTGTGTGTACACGAGCGCTCACACACGAAAGCTGGGGCCTCTTTGCTTCTGCAAATGAATGAAAGATGTTTTAACCACTTATGCACTGACCTTATGTGGGTAGCTTAGGAATCAAACCTGGGCCAATAGACTTGGCAAGCAAGTACTTTTATACCACGGAGACACCTTACCAGTATCTCAATGTATGTGTTTTTGAAAGGGTTCCCATTCATACTGTGGCAGTTTATCACATTATTAAAAAAGTGTTAAAAAGCAAATTCACATTTGGTAGAGTAAGCAAGTTTATCATTAAAACTTTATCATCATTAATTCATGTCTATAAACTTTTGTAATTCTTATTTCCCTTTTTTTGGGGGGTGGGTTTCAAGGTAGGGTCTCCCTCTAGCCCAGGCTGACCTGAAATGCACTATGTAGTCTCAGAGTGGCATCAAACTCACAGCACTCCTCCTACCTCGGCTTCAGGAGTGCTGAGATTAAGGGTGTGCACCACCATGCCCAGCTGTAATCCTTATCTCAAAAAATTATGCCCATGCTAAAAAATATAAGTTTAAAAATAGTCCTCAATTTATTATGCAAAAAGCAATCATGAGGTCACATAAATGAACTATAATGATACGCACAGTTTTGAAATATACATTTGGTCAACTTTTTTGTCACCTATTATGTATTAAACCCAAAACCAAATCATTTCAGGGATGCTTTCCTCATAGATTCTCCTACTGAATAATGATCAGAAGGAAACTCAACTTAGCAATCACTTCTAAAAATGTTTTTATTTATTTATTTGCAAGGGTAGAGAGAGAGAGAGAGGGAGGGAGAGGGAGAGGGAAAGGGGGAGGGAGGGAGATTGAGATTGGGAGTGACTTGCAACTACAAATGAACTCCAGATGCATGCACCACTTTGTGCATGTGGCCTTCTGTGGGTACTGGGGAAGTAAACCCTGGCTGGGAGACTTTGCGAACAACGGCCTGGAACCACTGAGCATCTCTTCAGCCCACACAATCACTTTTAAGTTCTGCTTTACAAGAAGACTCCAAGGGTGATTAGTAACACCCCCTCTACTTCCCTAGACATCACCTCTTCTCTACTCTTGTCATCCTCAGTAAACTCCCAGTTCAGAAGCCAGTATTGTCTACCTCCTCACTCTGCCACTCTCCTATGGCTTTGGACCTGAGAGAAGTCCCTAACCAGCAGTGCCCACTCATAACCCCGCTGAGTCAGGAATAAAGGAGTTACAGTGGCTACATCCTCCACCCTCAATGTCACCATCATCAGGCCTCTTCTCGCAGCCCACACATCACTGGGCACAACACATTTCCATGCCCTGCAAACCCAGAACCACTGTCTGTATTGTTAGCTACTGGAACAGAGTTATATCAAGAACCCAAGACTGGGGCTGGAGCAATGGCTCAGCGGTTAAGGCCCTTGCCTGTAAAGACTAATGGTCTGGTTTCAATACCCTAGTACCCACGTAAGCCAGATGTGCAAGGGAGCACATGCAGCTGGAATTCATTTGCAGTGGCAAGAGGCCCTGGCACATGCATATATATATATATATATATATATATACATACATACACGCTCTGTCTGCATCTCTCGACTTGCAAATAAATATTTTTTAAAAAGCAAAAACTATCCTCTTAAATATCAGACTTCTTTATTGCAAATCCAGTGATTCTTCTCATTAATCACCACCTGTCTACATTACTTGACAATGACACGCCTATTCAACTCTTTCTCTGCATATCACCAACTGCCCTTTGGCTTCAGCATAAGCGATGCCCACACCTCCACACCTCCAGTCAGCCTCTTAGAGGTTCTCCAAAGGAATGTCCAATTATCATCAAGCAACCTCACACAGTCTGGTCACTAGTAACTAAACCTTAATAAATGCTCTCACACACAAAAAAAATAATAAATAATGAATAAATAAATGATCTCACCACACTACCTCCAGAATATTCCTGTGTGCTTTACCCAAGTAAATATATTAGATACAGGAAATACATTAATCTCTTCTAACATTCCAAAGCATCTTCTAACCTTCAACTTTCACTCAAGCACTGCTTCCATTTAATTCCAGTTTCTATGGATTTTTCCTCCAACGATTCTTACTTTCTCCTTCTATTGTTCAACATCCTTTCAATTCGGCCACAACTCTATGCTGTAGTCTCTGCTCTCAGGCCTTTCTCCTCACATATCTCTCCACTGAGTTATTTATCATGGAGTTCGTCTTTCCTGTTCACAGACCCTAGTCACACAAGTCCCACATCTCTGAGTATCTGAGTTTATTTACTGCAAGTGTTAAAACATGGAGGCCGGATGTGGTAGTGTACATCTATGATCCCAACACTTGGGAGGAAGAGGCAGAAGGATGAGACCCCCATTTCAAAAAAAAAAGTATATATATATATATATATATATATATATATATATATATATATATATATATATATATATATAAATCAAAAACCAAAAAAAATTCCTTTATTAATTTTGGTTACAGTAAGGTAACTCTATAGGACAAAAGACAATTTATATATAGAATATTCTAGCTGTTCTTTGATTTCTGCTATATTTTATCTGGCTTTACTATTTATACTGGTGAAGGCATTTTTCTTAGTGTTCTACACTGATTTATCAAAGTAGATTCTACACTCACTGCAGCTTTTAGGATTCGCATTTCACTAAAATCCTTTCCCTCCATATTTTTTTCAAGTATATTACTTCCTCTGGAAAATTTCATTATACTGGTTAATGCAAAAATCTACATTTTTTCCCCAAGATATATAGGTCAGTTCCACTCACCAAGGGTTCAGCCATCACAACTTCAATTTTCTTTTCAGCTTGAACAGCAAATTCCGCGAAGAGGCTCTTGATGACATATTCACCAGGCTTGACATCGGGGTCAATGGTAATGTTTGACATGGTGATGTTCCTTTTTCCCAAAGTGGAATGAGAGTTGGGGGAGGCACAGCACTTACTCACTTTGCTGACTGGTGCTGTAGCTGAGGAAAAAGCAACAAAAGAACCCGCATTAGCAGTCCGCTCCATGGACCCTTCTCCATCCACCCCAAGCCCACCCAACTCTCCCAATGGCCATCACCCTCATCCATTTTTCTCTGCCATGCTGGCCATCTTCTGACAGACAGCCCACTGTGTGTGTGGTGTGGTTATCCAGCACGTTTATTACGGACTGGGTCTTTTCTCTCCACCCTCCCGAGCTGGCTTCCTCGTGATCAGAGGCTCGCATCTGACCCTCTTTTGCTTAGAAGAATATCAAATCCATAGAACTTTCTGGCATACTCTAGGTGTGTGACACATATTTACGGAATCCATGGATTCTGGTCACATAGTCAAGAGCAATGAAGGAAAAAAAGAGATGTGAATCGATGAAATAAGAATGGAATTAGAGTAAACAGACCATTGGCATGAAACATAGTCTGCGGCCATGAATAGGCTGAATACAGTTCCTACTGGGAGAGAACAGCAAACCAAGAAAGGAGCAATTGTGCAATGAAGGAACCTGGGCCTGGGGGAGTCAATCAACAGCCATTAAATTTGGCCAAATATTCCACTCAGTGAGGGGGAACCTTTGATTGGAAATGGGG
>PVHP010014990.1:0-21186 GCA_004024765.1 Zapus hudsonius
CCCCAGTTGGCCTGGGGGGCAGGGGTGAGATTTGTCCCTGCTCCTCCCCCCAAGGCAGTTCCAAGTTTCCAGCCTCCCTGGGCCTCCAGGCTGCAGAAGGGACTTGAGCTTAACGAAGCGTGTTCTGTGGTCTGCCTCCCAGCGGCTCCAGCTGCCTGGGGCCTGGCTTTGGGGAAGGCAGTCAAGAGGTCCTTCCTCCCAGGCTCCTATCCCCAGAATGTAAGGAAGGGCCTCCAGCGACACAAATGCTGCCACCTCCAAAGAAGGGCCTCCAGTGACCAAAGACTTCCACCAGCCCCCCTAGTTTCTACCACCTCCCTACAGTGCCTCTCTGAGGACCATGCCTCTAACACACACAGACCTTGGGATACCTAACAACACCCAAACCACAACAGAGACTCTAGTACTACAGGTCTAGTGATTAAAAGAAAACACTACCATTTAAACCATTTCTTCTTCAGCTGACTTACAGGAGGGCTCCTGATCATTGCAAAAGATGGAAATGCAGAGAAGGGTTTATGAAAGTTCCTGACAAGCCATAAACAGGAAGGGAATTGCATTTAACAGGGCTTAGGAAAATGCTTCAAGAACAGGGAAGAGCTGTTAGATGTGTAGCTGTGGGGAAGATTCGGGATGGAACAACTTGAGGCCACCACACTGGATCACAGGAGAGGGGACTGGAAACTGTCAGGACCATGGACAGCGCCAGCATTCACAATGGGGTCTTGAATCCCGGAGGCCTACAATTTTTCTGAGAATATTCTAACCATTGCCTGAGGAGGGGTGTGATGGTTTCATCCAGCTGTCCCCCACAAACATATGTTTTGAATGCTTGGTCCCAGGCTGATGGCAGTTTGGGTATTAGAACCTCGTTGGAGCAGTATTGTTGGGGGTGGGCTTTTGGCTTCCCCTTGCCAGTGTTTGACACATCTTCCTGCCGCTGTTTGCTGTGCTGTGGCGGAGGTGATGTCCACCCTCTGCTCATGCCATCGTTTTCCCTGCCAGGATGGAGTCTCCCCTCGAGTCTTTAAACCGAAATGAACCCATTCCTCCATGAGCTGCTTTGGTTGGGTTCTTTTCTGAAAAGCAAGGAGGTTGACTACAAGGGAAACAGCACAGTTCCTGTGACACTGGCCTCAGCTGTGTTTGTGGCCAGTGTACATCAGTGGTGTCATCAGCTCACAGTCACCCCTTTCAAGGTCATTAGCTCACAAGACTCTGAGTGGTGGAGCAGGGGTGGCATCCTCCCAGAGGGACAGGGTGAAGAGGGTGGGTAAGCCATGGGGAAAAGGCAGGCAGCATGTGGAGCAGAAGGGCAGCCAAGTGGCAGCTCTCCCATGCTGAAGAGGACGGGAGGACATGTCCACAGAGGGCTGACCCACCATGGCGTAGGAGCCTGAGACAGTCACCTGACTGCTGTCAGCCAATGCCTATCACAGGTAATTTAGGGACAGAAAAGGCAGTGCTGTCCCTTGGTGCATCATGGCTGAGCCTGTGGTGACACATCAGAGTGGGATAAATGTCAGTGAAGAACTGCCCACCTCGTGGCAGGAAGGGACGAGGAGGAGGGGCTGGGCCTGCCTGGCCAATAATGGGAAGATCTCTCTCCAGACCTCATCCTTAAAGCCCTCCATTGCTAACAGTGGATACTTGGGATCGAGTGGTCAGTCCATGGGCCTCTGGGACAGCAGAGTCCTCATAGGGTCAGCAGGCATCTGCCGAGGGCACAGGGTGCCGGATGGCCCAGCAGAGCCTTAGTGAGCAGGGAGTGCGCTTGGAGGAAGGCTAGCATGAGGGTAGATGCAGACTGTGGGTGTCAGGAGGCTGCACTGACTTGAGTTGGACTCTGCATCTGGGGCAGGAGGGCAGAGGGCAGCTGTGTGAAGAGGAACAAGTACCCTCAGAACTGGGGTCACATGTACTTATCCAGTGAGCTAGTATGTGGAGGACAATGGAAGCCGTGGTAGTTTAAATGTGAACTGTTCCCTCAGCCTCATGTAGTCCCCAGCTGGTAGTGATCTGGAAGGTGGAGCCCTGCTGGAGGAGGGGTGTCACTGGGGGAGGGAGCTTGAGGTTTGTTACCCCAGCCTGCCAGTGCTAGCCAGCTCTCTCTTACTGCTTCCTGCCAGCTGCTGTGGCAAGACGTGATGCCCAGCCTCTGCTCACCACGTTATCTCCAGTGATGAGCTTCCCTTTCCTCCCACGAGCTACTTCTGCTCAAGTGTCTGTCCAGCAACGAGAAGGCAATGGGAGCCATGCCTCACTGTATGCAAGGTGACAGTTATTAATAAGGAAAGGGAGAGAAGCAGGCAGGGGGAGTGCCTGGCCTTCAATAAAGAGACACAGAAGAATAAGCCACATTAGAATATGTGTGGATGTGTCAGCTGTGGTCACTGTGACACAGGACCTGAGAGAAAGGAGGGAGAGGGGTAGCAAGAGGCTGCTTCACCTCACAGTGTCCAGGACATGAGAGACAGACAGGAAGGGCCAGGCTGGATACAAGGGGTATCTTCCCAGGGCACTGTAACCTACTTCCTGCAGGCAGTACTCAGCTCTTCCCAATAATGCTGTTAAATCTTGAAAGGATCCACTGATGAGGCCAGAGCCATGTGATCCAAATGCTTCGCAAAAGCCCACCTCTAATGTCTGATGCACTGGAAACCAAGCCTGTAACACACGAACCTTTAGGGGATACTTCATATGAGAACCACAACACGCATGCACAGACATACATATTTGATTGTTGAACCTCTATGAAAACGAAGTGTAGGCCATGAAAGACAGTGTGGTACAGACTATGCTCGTGTACAATTAAGACTGCTAAAATTCAAATATTCTTTATATTTTAAACTAGTTCTACTTTTATACCAATAAGACTATCCAAAGAGAGAAAACTCTTTAAAAAGTATTCATCGGAGTGTTAATCATAACAAAATGGATTTATGACAATGAGGACCTAGAATTCTCCCAAAGAGGAAACTGAGTGAAAGAAAGGGGGCAGAAGCAGCGATGACAGAATGAGCCCGGCTCATGTTTGCCGAGGGCTGTGGCGTCCCAGGGCCACGCCAGGCACACACAAACTAAACCCTATGCTCCCAAGGATGGCTCAGATGACCAGCACCCCAAATTTCTAATTTCCCTTCTTAACTTCAAAGTAGTAACAATTTTCTTGGGCCACAAAGTAGAAATGAGGACACCTGTTTGATCTCAGGAAAGCATTAATATGTATATTCATTACAAAGGCTTCCTTCCCACCACATGTGAGGCATCCAGGAAGAGTGCCATCATCCCCACCATGGATAGGCAGATGATGGAGAGGAGCCTGCAGAAAGCACTCCCAGTGTGGGGTAGACATGCACTTGAAAGGGGGTAAACATTTTCAATGACAGAGGTTTAAATTTGTCTATAAATAGAAAAGTATGCACTAAATTTTTATAAGCACTAATTTATGAACAAGATTATTCTTTTCCTAGAAAAATTCAAATATAACTTTCAATAGATATTTTCCTAGTTTCTTCAAGTCCCCGCAGAGTTCGCAGCACAAAGAATAAAAGACAGTGAAAACCTGCCAATGAAATTCTTTCTTCCACCTTAGTAATCAGAGATGAAATGCCTTTTGCCAAATGGCTGTACTCGGTATTTCTTGGGTACATACTGCATTACAAACACACATATCAAAGGTAAAGCTGCTTCTTTTCCAAGTTAAATTCCAAGGGTTTTGCCAGAAGGCAGAGTAGTCATTTTGGGTGAAGTTCTGGCTGCCTACCAGGCCCTCCTTTGCACAGCAGCCTTGAACCCTGTCCACCTCAGAGCAACCAGCACAGACCCTGCTTTGCTTTTCCCTGCAACAGCTCAGAGCAAACCATCAACAATGCAATCACTACTGGCCAGGTTGACATACGAGGTCTATTCTGGCTAAGCACAGCTTCTTAATCAGCCATTTTAAGGCCAGTACCTGTAAGCACATTCAAAATAAGGCACATGCTATTTTAAATTGCTTGTCAGGATTTTAAATGCAAGACTATGAGACCAGGCATTCTGGTTTTGAAGCCAATGTGCTGGTTGAGGTTTGAATGTGGAGTCTCCCATGGCTCCATGTGTTTGTGAGTAAGCCTGAGCTGGGAAGTGGAGCCTTGCTGGAGGAGGGGTGCCACTGGGGTACAGCTGGCTCATGCTCCCGCCTGCTCTGCCATGCTGCCCCCTGGAAAGTGTCAGCCTGAAGTGCACCCCTCCCTCACCTGCTTTGCTCCTGGTGCTTTGTCCCAGCAACAAGAAGGTGACTGCTTCTCCAAGGAGGAGAAGTGGCTAAGGAAAGAAATGGACAGCCTGAGGGGAACACTGTATTCAGTGATTTCCATCTGCCTCCTGACTGGTGAGATCACACTGGACACATGTATGCAGAAGCCCCTGTGATACACGAGTGCTTCTGTAAACTTCACAGTATTTATAAATGACAGGGAAGGGGGAAGGAGGGCGTTCAGATCTCCTGCCCCATGTTTGGAATGTGAATACTATGCATTTCCTCACAGCATTTCTTCTTCTGCTCGTGATGGTGTGTGTGTGTGGAGGTGGATGTTCACGCATGCTCGTGACATTTCTGTCAAAAAGAGCATTTCCTTTGCTCTACTGCTAGAACGACTCACTCACAGAGCACACTGCTCACCTGAGCACTGGTTGCAAGCATCCTTATGAAAAAATACTGAAATGGTGTTCTCTCTCCACAAAGCGTTTGTGGAGTAATGCCAATAACTGTCATTAGCATTCAACACTGAAATTGGTATGTGGAAAAACGAGCTATATAAAACAGGATAGCAATGGGCTTGGAAAATGATTTGCTTGCAAAGCCTGCCAGCCTGGGTTCAATTCCCAAGCCACCCACATAAGCTGGACCCAAAGTATGGTGTGAATACCTGGCATTTAAGTGGCACCCATGCACACGCACACATTCAGATAGGATGACCACCTTCAGTGTGAAAAGTTAAAACAGCACAGCTGAGAAAATGCTTGCACTTTCAGCTTACTCCTGATTTCTCATGGAAGCATGTTAAAGAAGAATGACACACAGGCTGTCCCCGGACAGTGCCCGTTAGCTGGCTAAGGCTCAAACCGAAACTGTGACTCCAAGTAAACTGATCTGTGTCTTTTATTGCCTATGCTAAGCAAACAGTGCCTGTTGTTCAATAAGATTTCGACTTTTCTCGTGCAATTTTTCTGCACATTCAAAATCCCTTCAGACCTGACATTTAAACTCGACTTCCTTTCATTTCTATAAAGCTTCCTGATGTGAACAGGCCTCCCTCCTGCGCCTGATCGTCTCCTTTCACTGAAGGATGTGTTTGGCCAGGAAATCTTCACACAGGCCTTCCAGCCGCTCCTCCAGCCTGTGAGAGCCTGGACTCCTCTGACCACAGCCAAGGCACCACGTCACAGACGCAGCTCTCCCCTCACAGTCGCTTCTCACTGGGTCATGAGTGGGTTATTTTCGACGATTTGTGAAGAAGAGTAATCTTCATTTAGAAAATGTATTCTAAACTGACTGGTAGTTGTGGGTTGTAATGAATATGAAAATGGGAAAGCTAAGTTTTAAAAAGTATTTGTTAGTATGATTCCTATAGAAACATACATTTCACTTAAAGTAAATCATATAAGCATAAGCAATAATCTATGTCTTAAGAGCAACAGAGGTGGTGACGTATCAAACTGAATTAATTCAATAACTGGCATCAAATACAGGCTAGTTCTGAGGCATAGCTGTAATTAAAGTTTGAAATTGCAAGGATCGACTGTAGGTTCACCATCATAGCAACTCACAAGGAAGGCTGTGCACTCAGGAGGCCCAATGAGAGATGGAATTAAGCACATCTCTCGTCAACCAGTAGCTATTTATCCATAACTCCTAAGGTGTTCCTACTTAGCCGCCCTGAGATGCATGCTTGTTGGAATCCAGGCTGTCAGTCTGACCAGGTTGACTTACTAAAGGACTGCAGTTTACGATTGGACCGAGTGAGGGTTTAAGAATGCTCAGCTGACTACAGCCCATGGTCTGAATCAACTCCCCTGTGCTCCTCTGTGCCGAACTATTAGTCAAGGCCCTTTGGGACATCAGCCCCATCCTGCGGGCCGGGACGCCCTGTGGTCTGTTGCTGAGGACAATGGTGCTCTCTTCCTTTGCCATCTCATCTTCTGTGATGCCAACATCCACTAGGATGGCCAACCCAGGACCCTGGCTTCTCTTGACCAGTGTCTTGCCTTCCACTCTCTTCTCAGATACCTGCACCCTCCATCCCACCCAGACCCTCCTTCCTCATCACGCTCGCAGCTCTTCTGACGCTTCGCTGTCTCTCTCTACCTTACCTTCCTTCCTATGTGCGCATATACATGTGCACTTACATATTTTTGCTTATTCTTTAAGAGCTCACTATTCACCCGAGGTGGGCCTCAAGGTCATGCTACTATGACTCACTCAGCTTCTCTGAGTAGTGGGATTACAGGTATACACACACACACACACACACACACACACACACACACACACACACACACACACACGGCTCCTTTCCGCAATCTTTAAATCTGGAGTCCCGGAGAATCTTCTCTTTCGCACGAGGGAGGAACCCATCCTCTGTCACATCAACTTCCAGACTGTCCTATCCACACAGAAGCAGAATGTGGAGGCACCTGGGCATATAGGAAGTATCCTCTCCCATGAAAATCTGAGAAAACACAAGTTTTCCAGCCTTCTTTCTCCCATTCCTGAAGAATGTACTGAGAACTTACTCATACAGATTTGCGTGACCAAGGGCCAAATCCTGGGCACTTTCTGACTCTATTCTTTTTAAGCTGACAATTGTTTATTATAAAGAATTGAGCTAGCTGGGCATGGTGGCACACATCTGTAACCCCAGCACTTGGTAGACAGAAACAAAAGGCCAGCCTGGGCTACCAAAGACCCTGTTTCAAAAAACCAAACCAAACCAAACCAGCCAAACAAGCAAAATCTCTATCACTCTGAACTTCACCATCCACAAATTCCATCAGATAAATATCCTGCAGACATCATTATATGAATACGTACAAATAGAAATATTTTTTTAAAAAGAGATGAATCAAATTATAGCTATTCTGTTTTAGAAATTCATTTTACTTTGCACAAATTTAAAACGAGGAAGTGGAATAAAAGGGACCAGCTTTCCGATGTTTCCAGAGATTATTTTCTAATGGCTCTATAAGTAAATGAGACAAGCCAGCTGTTTCTTAAACTACATTAGGATTCAGCACCGAATCATCTGCCCTTGGAAGCTTTCCTGCTGTGCAGGTTCCTCATCATCAAAGAGTCCACTGCCTGGCAGGACCTGACTTCTATTCCACATGCTGCCAGGGTGACCAATGACTGGTGATGTCAGGGTGCCAGAGCCATGGCGCTGGATGAGGCTATCTCTGGGGGGTGGTGGTGAACCATGACTTCAAGTCTCCTTCACACTGCTGCATCCTTTCTAAGAAGATTCCTTGACAAGCATGCAGCCTACTAAGCTCCCACTCAGAGCCTCCTGCAGGGAATCTAACCTGTGACAGGTTAAGACTTGGGGTCTTCCTCAAGTGAGTTTTCTTGCTGTTGGATTCAGGCACAGCGGCTTCTTACACAGAGTGGACTTGTTCATGCTGGGGCAACAACTCCCAGTTCCCAGCAGGCGGGTGTCAGAGTGGACTGCTTCTTCATCAGGCAACCTTATCTAGCTTGGACTGGACTAGCAAGGGAGGCCAGCCTCAAAGCTGAGGGGGCTCCATTGCCATGTACACTTCCCTAGGAGCAGGGCACCATTATGGTTCTCAAAGGTTCTCAGCAGAGAGCAGAAGCAGGTCCCAGGGCACATCCCAGTACCACATGGAGGGAGTGCTTGCTAAGCAGGGGAAGCAACAGCAGACAGGAATGGGAATGCAGATGGATAAAGGCTGGACACTACAAAGGTCCCACGGGCCATGTGCAGAACTCCTACCTGCCTCCTTCCCTAAGGAAGACACCCAAGATGCTAGTCACTGTTTCCCATTTTCTCCTGTGCTGGGACTCTGGGCCTGGAGTCTGACAGATAAATACTCCACCACTGGGCTGCCTCCCAGCCCTTGTCAGAGTTCTGAGGTTAAGAGGAGGATCTCTGAGCGCTGACAAAAAGGAAAAGCTGAGAACCAGGGGCCAATTTAGGGACTCGCCATAGTAACCGGGCTGCTGTGTCTCAGATCCTATCAGCAAACATGGTCTCCTGGGTTCTCCTTCTTTCTTTCCCCCAACATTTGCTGGATGATGCTCAGCATCAGACAGCAACAGTGCCCTTTGTGAGCATTCTCACAACTGTGGGAGAGCGCGACTGTGCACTTCAGGAAACACGGCCTGAGAACAGGGTCTGCCCTGTGCAGTCGGGCCTGCAGCTCCTGGAGATGAACAGGACAGTACAATCTCAGTCACAAGGCCTTGCTCTACCGAGCAGTGCGTCTCAAGGAGCTGGGACGTGTGGACTTCCCCAGGCTTTCGGAAGTGGTTGTAAAGACAGGGACAAGAGATGGAAGAGCTCATGTCCCACAGAAGAGGATGTTAAAGAGCGAAGACATCCCGTTTCTGTTCTCGCCTGGCCCTTCTTCTCCACCTGAAGGCAGCCATTTCTACATAAGGGTATATTTTCCATAGAGGAGCTAGCAATCACCCAGACAACATAACGAAACACTTAAAAAGCTGCATTACTAATTGCAAGACATTTCATTTTATGAAGAACGTGGACTTCCTCCCCTAAAATACAGTCTGCATGTTCGTTTTCTCCTCTTCTTAACTGCTATCATTTAAAAAGGCATTTTCCCAAAATGGATATTCTGGAAATTTTAAATGATAACAAGTGTTACTTTACCATAAAGACTTACTGCTTCTGCTCCCACATGGATGCACCACGTAGAGCAACCACAGCCTTGCCATCACCTAGGTGAGGTGGCACAGGAGGGCAGAGAGCAGGAGCCTGCAGCACGAGGCCTTGCCTTACACATGCAAAGTTTAAAAACCACCCTGAAACATTGGGCTTCTATTTTAAAATTTAAATCTATTCTGAAATCTATATATTTATATTATAAAATGGTTCATATTCAATATAACAGGAATTCTGTCATAATTTACACTTATAGCAAGTCACAGATTTTCTCATAATTAAAATAACTATGTGACATAACACATCTTCTTGGTTTAAACAAACAATGAAGATTTTCAATGCTTTGTGGAAATTTCATTAAAATGTGGAGGGAGAAAGAAATGTGTGAATAATTATAATCTAGAAAAACAAAAATTAAAATTCTAGAAGTCATAAGCTGAACTTTTCCCCCAGAAATACTTCAAAATCTTTGCTTAGAAGGGGTGGAAGGAGCACGAGGTCCTTTTTGAAATAACTGCCTGGAAGGTGACCAGTCATGCGAAGGGAGCCATGCGTACTGAGTGCTCAGTCTAGCTTTGACCTGTGAGGCGATGGTGACGTGTGGAAGTGGTTTGGAACCCCTCATAAGCAGCCATCCATAGCCGTCAACATGAAATAAGTCAAGTACCATCTTCAAGGATATCTTTCATGGAAAAGACAGAATCATACCCAGGGCTTAGAAGACGCTAAAAGAAAGATTACCATGCAAACGACACTGAGGAAGGGCGGGTTAACTACACATATTCCACAGTATGTGCTAGGTACCAGGAATGCCGGCTGTATGCAGGCATCTGATGAGATACTCACAGAATGATTGTAGGAAGGTTCCAGGATCACAGGCAATGACATTTTCCCTTGAAGGTTCAATTTTGTTAAGTAGAAAACCTTCTCGCCCACAATCTTTTCTTTCTTCATGCGATGCACACCATACAGTCTGAACCTGACAGCGTAATTCCCAATCATCTCAGACTCAACATGGTGGAATTTGAACGTTTCTGTGAAGACAGGGCACGGTCCTCTCTGGATGCTGGTCTTTGCTCTCTGCTTCTTTATAGGTAGAAGGACAAGGTGTACTTGCCACGAGTTGCCACCTGTCCTGTTATATGTTGGAATGTCTGTGACAGCTGTCACGGTTACCAAAAGCTTCTGCTCTTGTGAGTCATAGTCAAAAGTCACATCCAGTGTGCCATATTTAGCTTCTGGCTCGGGGTCAAAAGGTTTAGGAAGCTGTGAGGAGGATCCTTGAGCTGACATATCCTAAGAAAAGCAAATTTAAATGGTTTTAATTTCTAGCTGTATTATTCAATCTAGTATACAAATGAATGTCTATTTCGTTAAGACAACGATGTGCAAACACTTTTCATTTGGTATCACAAAGAAGGCACCATAAACGGCAGTCAACCAGTGACAAGCCACCCTCCATGGCAGAGCAATGGAAGGAGTAAAAGTACGACGAAGACATCATTAGAATGTAATATTCATTATACAAAAAGGTGGACATGTATTTCTATAAGTGAGAGTCCAAAGATTGTAGTTTAATGTCTTCTGTGCTCCTGTAGGAAGAAGCAGCCAACTTCACTGCTGACCTAACTCAGCATCAAGCTGCAGGGAAGAGGATGTGAGCAATGTCTATGTAACAGAAAACCGTGGTTCAAAGACGTCACCATCAGAGAGAGAATACATGTGCATACAGACGTAGAGACAGAGGGCTGGGCAGTGTGAGCACAGACGTAGATGGAGGGCTGGGCAGTGTGAGCGTAGACATCAAGGGCTCAAAACATTTGCATCTGAATAATCCTGACCATATATATCACTGCATAAACTTAATTTAAAAAGTTTTTTTTGAGGTAGGTCGCACTCTAGCCCAGGCTGACCTGAAACTCAGGGTCACCCTCTACCTTTGTTTCCTGAGCACTAGGAATAAAAGTGCATACCACCACACCTGGCTAACTCAATTTTTAACCAGGACTCCACAGAACCTATAACTTTTCCACCTTTCATTACAACCAACATGGTAAGACACACATTTCAAAAACAAGAAAGGCTGAACTGCACATGTTCTGTGACGCGGACAGAAACTATTGCTATTTGACTGGCAGCTTCCTCAGATGCCTGACAGTCTATCTGGGATAGATAGAGGTTTTCTCTAGTTACTAACAAGATCAAGCCATGTTTGAAGTGAACTTCCAGCCACACACTCTGACCCTCCACATATTTTATAATTATTGAATGACTTTCACTTTAAGCTCTGGGCACTGACAGTTCCCTGAAGTTACCTCCACTGGACGTAGAGCTCTTGCAGCAGCGAGCGGTGCTGACTCAGTCACAGGCACTCCCCGAGCTCTGGCCAGAACCACTCTTCTCATGGAGGAGGTGTGCCCAGAACCTCTCATGGTGGGCAGAGGTCCAGAGTCACACGCTTCCCCGAGGATGCGTGCCCTCCGCTCTCTCCATTGGCTGGTCCCACAACAGCACACAGCAGTGCGTGGGGTCCACATGACCATGAGGACTAGGTATGGCAGAGTCAGAGAAGGAGCGGAGCTCTGAATGAGACTGATGTACAAAGCACCACTGGCCAGGAATGGCGTTGGGTAAAAGAGAAACAAGTGTGTTTCTTAGCCATGTGTCTAGGGGTTAGCCCCTAAGTGCATCCATAACCACCTCCATGGGGAAAGCCCTGTTTCAGATGTGGGGGACACTCTTCTGTCATGAGAAAACAACAAAGAAAGAGGAGTGTTTGACCCTGTAAGTCTCATACAATAGTTGGTGTCATAAATAAAATAAGAACAAGTTTTCATAGAAGGATTTAAGCTTTTCATGCAGTCTGAGTAAATCAGGGCAGGAAAACATCTTGATGGTTTAGAGGAGCCTGTTTGATGTGTAACACTTCATAATCTGTACTAATGACTATTAATTATTAGTACATCTTTGGAATTTCAACTCAGTATTACTAAGACACTATACAACATTGTATCAAGGGTTTTAAGGAAACCATTTACAAGGTCCTAGAGATAGCTAGTTCTGAATTTTGTTTCTGAGCATTCTAACTGTTCTTAGGAAACGTGGATAGAACCTTTACAGATGTAAGTTACTATTTGTATTCTTTCAAAAGACAGTGAAAAATAATCCTTCCCCTTTCACCAGTGGGACTCTTAAGCTGCCAGAAGTCATCAATAGGGTTGATTGACTTGTTGGAATTTTCTGGGTGATATACATATCTATTACAAGATGTGAAAGTGAGGGTCTATGCAGCGCAGGCTACCAGCACTCCACATCTAAGCTGTTGTGTAGCGTGTATTTGCCGTATCCTTTGGCTACATTTGCTGACACGGTGCCAGATCCATAAACGAGCAAGGTAGAAGCAACTCCAAAGAAGTGGTAACATGCAAGTGTGCACTTCGGAAGTGCAGGCAAGACGATGGATGGCTACCTAGGTAATGTGGAAGAAAGCAGCTGGAGAGAAACAGGCAAAACTCGTACGTTAATAGCTTACAAAACATAATCAAGACAGGACTACCAGAAAAACGTGATGGATTAAGTGAGTGTGACAGAAGGGCGGAAAGCCCACTTCATAATATGCTTTATCAACCATAGGCTCTGATAAGGAAATGTGTACAGAGACCTCCATCTGTTTTGCAGGTTGGCTGGCAAGTTTCAGGGGTTAGCAGGTGCCAGCACACAAACAGGTGCTGCAGGCTCTGGGGACACTTGTCCACATCTCATCTGAGGTCCCGTAACTGAGCAGCAAACAGGACTGCTGATGGATAAACAGTGAGGCAGTGGAAGGCCACCACAAGCCACACCCCCACCCCATCTTGTGTTCTACTCTAAGTGTGCTAGTCTACCTCACCTTGCTCCTCTTCCGGCCTGCTTTGTATCTGAAGTAGATGAACACACACACTCACTGGGTGTCAGCTGACGTCAAGCTCCCTGAGGCCTAACAAGTTACAAGTGCCTTTCTGCTCTCACACAGACCTCAGCTCTAGTGTTCTAGAGCCGCTTGCGTTTCTCTGCGTTGTGAAGTTGTAGCTAAGTGAGCTGACCTGGTAACTCACCACACAGGAGAAGTGGCGGCAGCTACGGCTGTGTTCAGGACTTTACTCCAGGCGTCACTGTGAACGTGCTGGCTACCCACTCAATTTGCAAATGCATAAAGCAGTTATATCAAATTTATTTAAGAAACATTATTCATAGAAACTGATGACATACTGAAATATTAAATAAAATGCCAATATAAAACTTTCTCCTAGGTCAGAAACTATGCCAGTGATACTAGAGAAGTTGTAATACTGTTTTCAAATTAAAGGAGGAAAATTCTAAGTCCATGGCTTGTGTTGGGTTCTGATAAGAAAACTCACCTAGTAACAGTGCAGACATATTCCAGTATGACTGCATGCCGTCAGGGACAAACATGGAAATGTACAAGAAAAGCTAACTCTAAAACTAGCCGTATGAAACCCTCTTGGTAACTGGACAGTCTATCGTTACAGAGTAACACAAGTCCTTCTGGGAACATGTAATGCTTTGAGACTGAAGCTATTATTTTTGTTTTAATTTTCATAGTTTCCACTCCAAAAGAGCAAAAAACTCAAGTCGCCTACCTCTCTGAGTGTAACAGACTGTGAGGTGCTGTCCATAAACCGATCAACAGGAGTCCCAAGGAAAACAACAGGATTGCTCTGAGAGGCTTATGGGAAAAGCCATTTCTTTTGCTTTGGCTGTATTTGTGGTGGGCATGAGTATCTGGGCAAGTCCTCGGGTGGTGCAAGTGTGGGTGCATGTGTATGCATAAGTGTGTGGAGGCCACAAATGGATGCCACGTGTCTTCCTCAATCGCTCTACACCTTTTTTTTTTTTTTTTTTTTTTTTTTTTGGTTTTTCAAGGTAGGGTCTCACTCTAGTCCAGGCTGACCTGGAATTCACTATGTAGTCTCAGGGTGGCCTTGAACTCATGGCAATCCTCCTACCTTTGCCTCCTGAGTGCTGGGATTAAGGGCATGTGCCAGCACGCCTGGCTTAAACCTTAATTTTTGAGACAAGGTTTCTCACTGAACCTGAAGCTCACCCATTTGTCTAGACGGACCGAGCATGCTCTAGGGAGCTTATCTCCCCCTCCCCAGTGCTGAGATCACAGTGTGCCACTGCAGACCCAAACGCATGTCCCCACGCAACTGAGCAACTCCCCAGGCCTGAGCAATCTCTTACTAATACCAAAAAAATCCAGAGTAAAACAAAAAGCAGAAACTAACCTCAGGTGGAGAACAAGGTAGGCTTAGCTGCCTGTCTCCTTCAGTGTATGTGTGTGTGGGGACAAGCTGTGACGACAGCCCCAGTGGGTTTGCTGGACAGAAACCAGGTGGAGGACAGACCCTAGGATGAGAGCCCTGCAGGCGCCCGCCCAGCAACACTCAAGTGCAAACCCTGCTGCACTCCGCTTACTTCGGGGCTCAGGACGGCCGTGCTGTCGCTGGGAACGTCCTCCTCGAATCCCTTGTTACGGAGGCTCTCGGCCTCGTGGCCCACACTGCCTTCGCTTGGGCACTTGGTGTAGGAGCACCGCGGGCTGTTGCTGCAGCGAGACACCTCGCACTTGCCGTCCCCGAGTTCCGAGGGTGTGCAGGAGAGGTGGGGGGACCCGCTGTCGTCCTGGTAGGGTGGCGGCTGCAGTTCGTCCAGCGGGGGTGTCCTTCTCATTCTCTGAATGCAGTTTCCTGACAAGGCACAAGAGTCTAGTCACTGCTTCCCATCGGCCTTGGTGTGTGTCTACAGTGACTGCAAACAACCCTTAAAACTGGGTTGAAACAATGGCAACCAACAATAGGCTAAGCTGACTAACTGGTTTTCTACGTCGATAGTTCAAGGGCAGAGATAAAATGACCTTGTTCCCCATGCCTCCCTGGGGACACGCGAACAGGAAAAGAAAAATAAAAGTCATATTATATATATATATATATATATATATATATATATATATATATATATATATATATATATATGTCGATATCCCATAGAAACAAATCTGATCAAACTGTGTGTTTCCTTGGTTCTCATCCCCAGCAGTGCCAACAGCACATACTTCGTTCATTCCCTGATGACCTCTGACCTCTGGCAAAGCATGGTCAGTGAAAGCAGCATAAGATCCTGAAGTCTTCTCTATTGGGATGAGCTTCAACTAGCTTGCCTTTCCTTGGCAGGGTCAGAAGTGGTTTTCCACATCTCCGTGCATCTTGAATCCTGAACAGAGGCTCCCAGCTTGCTAACTGCCCTCAGCCAGGACCTTCCTCCTTATGAGACCCGCCCCGGCAGTGTCTGTACCCCCACCCACACATCTTTCTGCTCCACGGTAGGTACCACCATGTCCAGCATCAATGGGAAGCCACATTGTCCCTCTTCAGAGTTATCCTTTGAATCTTTCTCTCAAGATCTACCTCAAAACGGTTGAGACTGATCGTGTGGGCAGGGAGGGAGGTGAGGACACACACCTACACTCGGCTGAGGGGAGGCACATCAGAATGCAGGGTCTAAGGCTAACCGCTGCTCATTATTAAGGATGTGCCTCCCATTTCACAAAAGGGGGCCTGAAAAAAGTTCTTAGGATGTTCAGTTCAAATACTTCTTACATTCTGTGGTAGTTTGAATAATGTCCCCCCAAAGAATTAAAGGTTTATTAAAATTGTAAATTGTCTCCAGCCAGATCTGGCTAGAGGAAGTGTATCACCTTGGCCAGATCCTAGGGTTCAGCCCTAAGGTGTTTCTGGGGTGGGTCTGGAATTCTAGCTTTACATATGCAAAAAGCAGTCTGAGCTCAAGCCTGGAGTTTCTCTTGTTAATTAGTTAGAAGTGTGCTTGCTTGAGGTGCTGGTGGGGGGCTTCTGTCTCTGTCTCTGCTTGAATCTGAGAAAGGGGCCCAGCCTTTCCTTAACTTCTTCCCCTGGATCTGTTCAATAAATATTTTCCTCCCCAAATCGTGCCTGGTTTGGAGATTCATCCCAGCGGTGTGTGGCTGGCTACGATACCAGAGAACAGTTGGTTCCCCACATAACAGATATGCCATTATGCACTTGTGGTAGTTTTGAATAAATGTCCCCCAAAAGAATTAAGGGTTTATTAAAATTGTAAATTGTCCCCAGCCAGTTCTGGCTGGAGGAAGTGTGTCACCTTGGCCAGATCCTAGGGTTCAGCCCTAAGGTGTTTCTGGGGTGGGTCTAGAATTCTAGCTTTACATATGCAAAAAGCAATCTGAGCTCAAGCCTGGAAAACTTCTTGTTAATTAGTTAGGAGTGTGCTTGCTTGAGGTGTTGGTGGTGGGCTTCTGCCTCGTCTCTGCTTGCTTCTGTGAAAGGGGGACAGCCTTTCCTTAACTTCTTCCCCTGGATCTGTTCAATAAATATTTTCCTCCCCATAATCGTGCATGGTTTGGAGATTCATCCCAGAAGCTTGTGGCTGACTGGGACACATTCCTCTGCTCTTCCTTATGTAAATTTTACGTAAAACTAAACATCATAATCCTTGGTGCAAATGAAAACTGTCACTTGTCTTAACATAGATTTGCATATTTGATCAGAAACCCTAATTCTTTGCTTGTGGAAGTCAAAGAACAGCCTCCAGTGTCAACTGTCTTCTATATTTTTATTTTTTCTTTGAGCACTGCGTCTTGCTCACCACTATAAAGACCAGACTAGCTGGCCCATGAGCTTTCAAGGATTTTCCCGTTTCTATCTCACATCTGACTCTGCAGGTGCTGGGATTACACATGTGTTCTACTGTGTTCAGCTTTACACGGGTTCTGGGTATCTAAACTCATGTCCTCACACTTGTATGGTGAGCGTTTTACCCACTGAGCCATCGTGCCAGCCTAGAGGCCCAGTGTCACATCTACTGAGTCTAGTCCACATCTCTAAAAACATTACAGCAAGGCAGTCGAAGCTAGGTTAGGAAGATCTAATTAAAGGCAGGCGTGTGGTGGTTGTCTGCTTAGTCCGTGTGCAGGGAGGGGAGCTGGTCACCTCATAAGCCGACGCTGAAGACCAGGATTCCATAAAACTCACTAGCAGCTATGTGAAACCCTGCTGGAGCTTCTCCCCTACCTCCTTGTGACCATGAAGTGACAAGCATGAAAATAGAAGCTAAGGATGGAGACACAGAAAACCAGAAAAGGCTGGGCATCAGAAACCTCACCCTGACTTTGATATCTGAAAGAGGTTAAAATATAAGCTACAACCAACCTCTTCAAATGGCACAGTGTATGAATCACTAAGCACTCCCATCACAAAGCTTAACCCACATGCATTAAATCATATGGAGACCACACACACTCACTGGACCCTAAGTCAGGACTAGATGGAGACCCCACACTCACTGGACCCTTCTGGGTCCGTGGGTTAGTTAGGGAGTTGCAGCGCGCATCAACTCCCTGTTCACCCACGGGGGCTGGGTGAGAGCAGTGGCTTGGAATAGCTGTGAGCCGAACGAGAGATGAGACCCTCGGGAGAATGCGGTAGTGGGCAATTCTCATTTTATTGTATAGATAGCAATTGCTTATATAGAGAAAGGTCAGAGGTAGAAGCATAGGAAGCAAGATCTGTGAGCATCTCATGAGTTTGATTGGTAGGGGCCAGTATCCTTTGGATACCTAATTTGCATAGATAAATTGAGGGGGCTACGTGACTCTATACATGGATACAGACATGGATAGAATGGTGATGTCAGCAGAGGAAATGTAACCTTATTGTTTAGGTTTGTTTATTGCAGTTGGATTAAGTTAGGCTTTGAACTGCTTGCTTTTATCTTATCGGACAGCTGTGGCCTGCCTGGGGGCTGGAGTTTTCAGGATTGCTAAGATTTATAGGGGCCCTCGGACTTTGCCTCAACTTCCTTATCAGAAGGAGACAGTCCCAGAAGCCTGCCAGACTCATCAAAACCCTACTTCCTCCATGCCCCATTAGCAGGGTACCACAGACCCTAAGTCAGGTAACCATTCCCCAGTGCAGTTTTATTTTGTTCCAAGAGGCCTCAGCATACTGTTCACAGATCCCACTGGACTGAAACATGACTACCATTGCTAGCTTAGCTTAATCAAAAGCCACAAAAGTCTGAAGTCAGGGACAGCTAGCCTCACTGATCACCTCCATGCAGAAACGGGCAGCATCAGTTAGGCGGAGGCAGAGAGGTCGCTGGGGAGAACAGAGACACAATGCAGCCTCATCCTCCTGCCCCTCAATTGGGGACTCTCACCTTAGTTTTCAACTTGATTACAGGAGTTGTGTCTTCCTCCCTCAACAGTGGATCTGTCATAACCCTACCTCAATTTCCTTTTGCAGTGAGCAATGTGGTTGAACTTCCTGACATTTGCTTTTTAATCAGACCATGTCCTACTTCTGGTTGACCTTGCACACATCCACAGCTGAGCTCCTCACCTGGTTCTTGTTCAGAGACCACGGCTTTCACAATAGATGCTATGATATCAAAGATGCCAAGTTTGGGAACCCACTCTTGTTCTCCAGAGCTCAGATAGCCATGGTAAAGCTGTAAACTGGGATAGTCAATTTAATTCAGCCACACTATATCCCAAAGGATTTAAAAATAGTGATGCCATGCCATTATGTATCATATGGTACACCCAGTGAATGTATGCAGAGCTAAAATTTCATAAAACAATTCCTTAAATAAAAAAAAAATCAAGTCCCACCTGGTACTGAAAATCCAATCAAAAGCCTGTGGCTGGGGAGGACATAAGCCCTAGGGGAAAACTACTACTGATGTCTGGTTACATGTACACATTATGGCCACTGCACTGCCCTCTAAATAGTTGTGTTTCTGCCCCTGTAGTAATGCTGCTCTCTTTTGTTTAGAGAAGCTTCTCTTTCCAGATGGCAGTGACCACTGGGGTGACTCAAAAGTCACCAAGGTGCTTAGAAGTGATAGAGTGTTGAGCACTAAGGGAAACATCTCCATCACACCCTCCAGGGCTCAGGGACCATCATGGAAGAGGAGGCAGAAAGACTACAGGAGCCAGAGGAAGGGGAGGAGTGCTCACAATACTGTCTTCCAGACAGAAAGGGGCCTTAACATTCATGGCCTCATAGTAGTTGATGCTACCTACACAGGACTTACATAGAGACGGGAAAAAAACTGTGATATCAAAACAGAAGAGAAGAAGTTGGAGAGGAGATGGGATTCAGTGGAGGGGAAAGGGGAGAATGGTGGGAGGGGTTACAATCATAATGCATTATCTGTATTTACAGAAGTATTATCTAGATTTATGGAAGTATCTTTATTTATGGAAGTTGTCAGTGAAGTTTAAAAAATATATAAATTTTCATTAAAACATATAATTAGGAGGATGTCTTTCTATTGACAATTTTATACTGTCTACAGTGTAAGTACTAACAAATGCCTTAAATTTTATAGTGGAAAAATTTTAAGGCCATTTTTTCCTAAAGTAACACAACTTATCGTTAAATTACACAGAAACCAGGTGCAGGGGGACCCCCGACTGGTGACTTTAGTTCTGGCTTTGCCCCTAATTTCATCTGCTCACTTCTGTGCGATGACAGAGCTACAACGTGCGAGGACTCTGCATGACCCATGCTCAGCACCTGAACCACCACATGCGGCCCAGTAGCTACAGGACACCTCAGGGTAATTTCTTACCCTGGGAGGGGGGCACTGTGAAAGCATATCCAGAAAATGGCCTTGCAGTTGGATACTTGGGAGAACCGTAGCTCTATGAAACGGAGCGTGTCGAACAAGTGCAGATTCCCTTGCAAGCACCTGCGGAAACTGGCGATGAACAATGAATTAAGAGCTCAGTAGTTTCCAAAGTTAGAAGCACTAGGAGGGTGCTATTTGACCACGGTAAAGTTAAGTTAGGAATCAGAAACAAAAACATGGAAAACAAGACAAAAAAAACCCTAATAATTAAAATATACTCTAACCCATGGGTTAAATGAGGAACTACTGGAATTTAAAAGCATGCTGAAGTGATGATTAAAATAATCTATACCAACACTTGTTATGTGGCTAAAGCTGTGCTTAAGAGGGAAATTTAGATCTAAATGTGTATGCTGGGCGTGTGTGTGTGTGTGTGTGTGTGTGTGTGTGTGTGTGTGTGTGTGAAAATCTCGACCTAAGAGAAAAGAAAAAGTACCAAATACAAAAACAACAACCAAGTAAATTAAATCCAAAATAGGAGGGATGAAACAATAAATAAAATATAAATCAGAAAACACATACAAACAAAAATATAATTCATTAAAAAATTGAATGAAATCATTCAACTTCTTGAAGAGAATGGTCAGGAAGAGAGATAACATCAATTACTAATGGCGGAAATGAAAAGGACATGATTTTAACTCCTAAAACATTTAAAAGGCACGATCCGCCCTCTCCCTCAGTCACAGGGCTGCTGGGGGGGGGGCAGGGCTGGCTCTTGGACCAGCAAGACGTCCGTCTGTGTGCTGTTTGGGGACTCAGAGAACAAAAGAAGGGTGTTCTTGCCCTTAGAGAGGAAGAGAGCTTAGTGCAGTGTCAGGGAGGGAAGGAGGTTCATTTCACAGATGGCTACAGTGAAGTCTTGAAGCTCAAGCAGTGAAGAGGAGAACAGGGGTCTCCACAGCATGCTGGCAACCCACTGAGGGGACCCTGAGCTTCAGGTGGTGAATAACAGGGCTTGTACAGAGGGGCCACCAAGCCCAGACAGGATGGGGATTCTGAGTCCACTGAGACAAACTCCTCCCCCAGCCGGTCTCACATGAAATGTTTCACTGAATATTAAAGATTGCGTCCTAAATTATTTTATGAGGCAGCATAACCTTGATACGAGGACTTGAAAAAATACTAGTTAATCCCTCTTGTGAACGTAGGCCCAAAACTACCAAATACTGGCAAGCCAAACCCAGAATTATATAAACAGGACACTGTATCAAACTAACTTGGGTCTACATTGGGAGTGCTGTCTTATTCTATATAGGTTTAACATTCAAAATTTAATTAACTTAGTATATTCATGGAATTAAAGTGAAAAATAATATGCTAACTGTAATAGCTTGGTGAATTACTGGTGGATAAAGTGCTCGCAGAAGTGAGGACCTGAGTTTGGATCCCTAGCACTCATAGAGATGCTGGGTAGTCATGGTGACCACCTGTGATCCCAAATGGAGACAGGAATTCCTGGTTGGTACAAGCTGGCCATCTAGACGAGCTGAATCGGCAAGCTCTGGGCTCAAGTAAGAGACCGTGCCTC
>PVHP010014990.1:21286-38041 GCA_004024765.1 Zapus hudsonius
AAAGCAATGGTAAAAGACAATTAGACACAGTATTGGATAACATTAAATGCCTGAGAATACATCCAAGAAACCAGCTGGCTCCTTTGCAGGTTCTGGAGTTAATAAATGGCATGTGTACATGGCTCGTAGACGCCACACTCTGGGTTTCTAAGTAGTGGAGAGACAAGACTTGAGCATCACATATCTGGTAAAGGCCTTCACTCCTGTGACCAAAACTTGTGGGCTTGAGAAAGCATGGCAGATTATCCTCAACGGAAGTAGATGACTTCCTTCAACTATGGCTGCCAAGCCAGACAGCATCTTCTAATTGAGCAGATTGAGTCAGCCTGGCACCTGATGAGCTAGCTAGCAAGTGCTTTACTTCATAAGGATCCAGAGGGAGTGTGAGCGCCCTCCCCAGGCTGTGAGGGCTCCTCCCCAAGCTCTGTAAGTAACCAGCACACTCACTGAGGTGACTCACGGCTCTGGGTGTGAGCAGCAGACATGACTGAGGCTGAGCATCTGCTGAGAGAACCCCACACGGCTGTGTGCAGCCTCGCCCTTGCAGTGAACCACGGAAGGTGGACTGTCTGCGGGGAATGCGGTGGCGCTCCTCCTCTATTGGCATGACTGGGACACCCTGAGAACAGCAGAAGGCCTGCAATCCCTCCCTCAGAGCGATGCTAGGGGCCATAGGTGCCAGCAAGCTGCCTGCATCTCCATGCCCCGTGCCATGCCCTGAGGGCACTACCCGGTGGGAATTAAAGGAAAGTGAAATTACAAAACTTGCCTGTGATGGCTGGAACTGGAAATGTGATATTAGGTGAGGTAACCCGGATACAGAAAGACAAGCACAGCATCTAAAGTCCCAGCTAGAACCTTTATGTATGTGTTATTGTGGGAGACAGTGTGGAGGTGCCAGAGGCGAGAGAGACGCCCATGCCCACGAGAAGGGAGAAGGTAGGGAAGGTAGATCTTAAGTGGTGTGAAGTCAACGGGGGAAGGAAGGAGGGTGTGCAAGGAGAAAGGCAGCAGGAGGGGAGGCAGGGAGGAAGAGGGGAGGCTTGACCAATTAAGCCATGTATTAATAAGGGAAAAAGAAGATGAGCTCACTTCCCCCTTTCATTTCCTGGCCCTCCTTCTGGCTAAGCCTTCAGCGTGATCGTGAACAGAGTGGAGAAGTGGAAGCTTCACTGTGGTCCTGAATTTGGAGAAGATGCTTTGAGCGTCTGCTCAGTCAGCATGATTTGGCTCTAGGTGTGACTATACCCCTTGTCATGTTGAGAGATGCTCCTTCTATTCCACCCTTTTCAGAACTGTTATCATGAAGGGAGGTTGAATTTTGTCAAGGGCCTTTTCTGCATCTGTTGAGATGATTATGTGATTTCTGTCCTTGAGTCTATTTATGTGATTTTTAAATTGACTCTCATTTATCGATTTGCATATGTTGAACCATCCCTGCATCTCTGGAATAAAGTCAGCTTATGGTAAATTATCTTTTTGATATGTTCTGGAACTTTGTTTTCAAATATTTTATTAAAAAACTTTGCATCTATATTCACCAAGGAGATGAGCCTGTAAATTTCTACTTTGGTGGTATCCTTATCTGCTTTTGGTGTCAGATAATACTAGCTGTAGCAGTTAAGTGCTTGTTACTGAGACAAAACCTACCCAAAGCAGTTCTGGTGCAAGGAAAGTTCATTTCAACTTTACAGTTTCAAGAAGTTGCATCATCTCCACACCCAGCAGGAAGGATGCCAGCGCTCAACATCCATTAGAGCTGGACTTCAAGGGCTCCCTGCAACAACACACCTCCTCCAGCAAGGCTCCCCCTCCCAAAGGAGACGTCATCACACACACTTAGGGCTATGGGGCAGTTGCATTCAAACCACTACCCTAGCTTTGTAGAAAAGACTTTGGTAGCATTTGTTCCCTTCTATTTCATGGAATAGTTTGAGGAGCACTTTTACTGGTTCTTTAATGGTCTAGCAGAATTCACCACTGAATTCATCTGGACTTTTTAAATTGAGAGATTTTTTTTTAAATTACTGCTTCAATCTCATTGCTTGTTATTATCTGTTTACATTGCTTATTCATCTTGATTTAATTTTGCCAAGTCATATGTGTCTAGAAATCATTAATTTTAGACTTTTCAGTTTGGTGGAATATAAGTTATTAAGGTATTTAATCATGACTTCATGAATTTCATTAGCACTGTTGTAATGCTTACCTTCTCATCTCTAATTTTATTACTTTGGGCCGTTCTGTTGACCTCCTCTATCTTTCCAAAGAACGAGCTCTTCATCTCATTAAGTTTTTTCATTTACATTTCATTAATTTTTGCCTGATTTTTTATTTCATTTCTTTCCATGTACTAACTTTGGTTTTGCATGATATTGTTGTTTTAATGCCCCAAGGTGCATCAGTATTTCTTTGAGCCCTCTCTGAAGTTTTAAAAAGATGTAGACAGACATTTGTAGCTGTAAGCTTCCCTCTTAGGGCTATTTTCATTGTACTCCAATGGCTTTGATGCACCGTTATTTTCATTCAATTTTAGTATGGTTTTTTTATTTTCCTCATTCCATTGATGATCCATTCATTACTCAGTAGTATGCTCTTTAATTATGAGTTTTAGTATGTAGAAAAGTTTCTCTTGTTATATGTCTTTTTATTTCAGGGGGAATATATGAACTTATTAAAATTATCATATATATGTTAAGATTTCTTTGTGTCCTGTTTTATGATCTACTTTAGAGAAAGCTCTGCAGGCTGCTGAGGAAAATGTGTATTCTTCAGCATATGAGTAAAATGTTATATAGACGTCTGTTAGGTCTATTTGAGGTATGATGTCATTTAACACAGACATTTCCCTGATTCTAATGTTGGTGTTGTTATAATGACTGTAGTATCAGTTACTATCTTGTTACTGGGACTCAATAACAAGAAGAAACAGCTTATAGAAAGAAAGGTTTTATTTCAGTCTAAAGTTTTGAGGGGAAGTGTCAATCATGGTGAATAGACAGACAGCTGGCGCCCTCGCTTCACATCAGTGTGGAGGAAGTTGAAAGTGAAATGTCCCAAGCAGGGATGGACTAGAACACCCCACGCCCTGCCCCCAGTGACACACCTCTTCCAGCAGGATTCCACCTCCTCAAGGCTCCACAAACTTCCCAAACAGTGCCATTAACTGGGGATCAAGCATTCAAACATGTGAGTCTATGGGAACATTTTACATTCAAACCACCACATTCTGCCCCTGGTCCCACAGACTCCTGACCACCTAATGATGCAGAATGTGTTTGGCCTACCTTTAAAGGCCCCCAGAGTTTTTACCAGTCCTAATACTATTTGAAGTCCAAAGTTTCACCTGAGACTCTAGGCTCACTCTGTGATCCCTATTAAATCAAAACACGAGTCACACACCTGAACATATAAAGGCAGAGAAATTTTTCCACTACAAAAGGTAAGATTGGGGACAAGACAAGGAAAGAGTGGACCAATGCAGGGCAAACGTTAAATCCTGCAGCTCTATGTCTGGCACCTGGATGTGTAATGAGAGCATCTGGGCTCCAGAAGGCATGAGCAGCTCTGCCCCCCCGGGGGGGCTCTAAGGCTTGCAGCTCTGCCCCCCTCCCAGCTCTAAGGCTTGCAGCCTTTCTCCTGGGAAGGACCCTTCTCAACAGGTCCCACAATTCTGCCGTCTCCAATAGCATGGACCGGACTCTCCTTCAGCCTTCATGGCATACAGCTTCACACAGCAGCTCCCAGAACCTACCTGCAGGGTCTTTGATGCTGCCCCCCACCACTCAGTCTCAGCAGCCCTCCGGATCCATGGTGAAATCCATCACCCTCCACTTCTGGCATTTTTCATGCTTCAAAACCAGTACCATGTGAGTGACTGACAAATTCTTTTTGCCAGGTGGGGATGAAGACTGACCTTGAGGATCAGGGAATTTCTTCAATATTCTTCCGTGAGGCTCACTCCTTTCTGAAGAACCAGCATTCTCATCAGCTCAAGCCTTCAGTGGATCATTCCCACTGACAGAGTGGCAATGTCAACAACTGCACCTGAAGAGGCTTCAAGGTCTGATCCTGGGACATGATATTGCTCACATTTCTTTCTCTGCCAACATTATCTTCGTATCCTCTACTCTGTGTTTTGCTCTTTCGTTGTAGACTGGAATAAGAACAGCAAACCTGTGTGCTTTTCTTTGCTAAACACACTAGTCCATCACTTTTAAATTCAAATTTGTTCAGGGTCTCAGGAAGCAAGCAGAATCCAGCCAGATTCTTTGTCAGAATATCGTGTGAACTGCTCAATAAAGTCCTCTTACTGCAGCGTCTTCAGCCACGCCATCGCCTGCATCCCTCTCTGTCGAGCTCTCACTGGAATCACCAAATAAGAGAGCCTGCAGCATTGTAAGGCTTCCCTCGTCCAGAGTTCCAGATCCTCCCCCATTCCTCCCACCAACCAGTTCCCGAAAACTAAGAATCACAGGTTTGTCACAGCAGTGACTCTGCTCCTGGCACCAGTTCCTCTTACCAGTTACTTTCTTGCTACTGGGACAAAATGTCTGCCCGGAGCATCTTATGAAAGGAAAGCGTTTATTTCAACTTGCGGTTTTATGGGGAAGTAAGTGCACATCATGGTGGGGAAAACACAGGTGCAGGACGCTTGTCTCACATATTCACATCATCAGGGAAGGAGTCTCAAGTACAAAAGCACCAAGCAGGGCTGAAATGCAGAACCCAAGGCACACCCCCAGGGATGCACTTCCTCCAGCAAAGCTCCCCCTAAAGGTGCCACCAGCTTCCCAAGCAACACCAACAAGGGATTAAGTGTTTGAAGCACATGAATCCATGGGGAGGTATTTCACACTCAAACTATCACAACTGTCTTTTGATAAGAGTGGCTTATTAAAGTCAGTTACTATTAGTGTATTGGGGTTAATCTATGACTTTATAATTAGTATTTGTCTTAGGAAACTGGGTGCACCTATGTTTGGTACATATATTTTTAGAATTGAAGTATTCCTCTTAATGGATTAGTCCCTTAGCCAGCATAAAGTAGCATTCTTCCTCTCTTTTGAATTCTGTCAGGTGTCAGAAGGTGACACCTGCCGGTTTCCTAGGTCTACTTGCTTGAAATACATGTTTCCATCCTTTTGCCCTAAGGTTGCATCTGCCTTTTGAGGGTGAGATCCATTTCTTGCAGACAACAAACAGACCAATCCCTTCAATTCAGTTTGCTATTCTGTGTTATTTGATTGGGGAGGAGCACGTACACTCAGAGTGATGGCTGAAAAGTGTATTAATTCCTGTCATTTCTCATTTGTGTAGTTACTGTTATTAGTCCCTGTGGGCACTTAGATACACAGACTTTTCTCTTCCATCTGAAGGATTTCCTCAAGCTTCTTATACGGAGCTGGATTAATTGTCATAAACACTTTTAGCTTATTTTCATCATGTTAAGTTTACTTTATCTTTGTGATGATAAGTAATTTTGCTGGGTATAGTAGTTTGAGCTTAAACTACTATAACCCCCATAAACTTGCCCTCAACAACACACCTCCAACAAAGTTCTAATTCCAAAACTTCCATCAGCTGGGGATTGAGCATTCAGAACACATTCATTTGTGGGGGACACCTGAATCAAACCACTATGATCCACCTCTAGCCCCTACAAAACTAATACTCATACATGATGTAAAATACAATGCATTCAGCTCAACTTTAAAAAATCTCCACACTTTTTTATCCATCCCAATGATATTCAAACATCCACATAATCTAAGGTCTTTAACTGAGCATAATACCAAAAAAAAAAACACCCAAAAAACCAAACCAAACAAAAAAATCATAATTGCACAGAACATTCATACTGCATAAGATAGCACTGGGCATTAGCAAAGACAGATTGAACCAATACAAGATTTAAAACAAGCAGGGCAAATATCAAACTCTATCTCCAAGTCCAATAATTCTAACCAGTAACAAGTCTCCTGGAGTTCCAATTCCGCCCCTCCAGCTTGGCTACTCACAGTCCAAAAAACTTCATCCTGTGCTGGCAGCTTGTTGAGGTCAGCATTCTTAGTTGCTGCGTAGAAAGAACCCAAGCAAAAGTGGCTTATGGAGGAATGGGTTTATTTGGCTTACGGACTCGAGGGGAGACTCCATCCTGGCAGGGAAAACGATGGCATGAGCAGAGGGTGGACATCACCTCCGCCACAGCACTGCAAACAGCGGCAGGAAGGTGTGCCAAATACTGGCAAGGGGAAGCTGGCTTATAAACCCCATAAGCCCTCCCCCAACAACACAGCTCCATCGAGGTTGTAAAATCCAAACTGCCATCAGCTGAGGATCAATTACCCAGAACACATTCATTTGTTTGTGGGGGACACATGGATCAAACCATGACAGTCCACCCCTGGACCCCAAAAACTAATAATCACATGATGTAAGTACAATGTGTTCAACTCAACTCTTAAGTCCCCACAGCTTTTAATTGAGCCATAATACCAAAAATAAACCTGTAATGAATGGCACAGAACATTCACAATGCAAAGCATGAAGCATAGCAAAAACAGATTGACCAATACAAGATTTAAAACAAACAGGGTACCATCAATCTCTAACTCCAAGTTCAATGATTCTAACCAATAACACAAGTCTCTTGGAGATTCAATTCTGCCCCTCCAGCTCGGCTACTCACAGTCTGGGAAAATGTCATCCAGTGCTGGCAGCTCGCCTTGGCACCCATCCATAGTCCTGGAATTCTTTGGGTCTCCATTGCAACCCACAGTTCATCCTCATGGCTCCATCGGGCTCCATACAGGCAACCTTGCACACCTGATTCACATGCCAATGGCCATTTTTCAAAAGCAAAACTGTGTTGCAAATCCAATGACCCTCTCTTTCTAACCAATCTCCATTCCACAGAACCAGGTGGGCTACCAACTTGTTAATCCAGGGGGGATCAAAGCATTCAGGCCCCTTACTTTAAAGAGTCCACATTCTTCCTGTTGTTCCAATGCAGACCAGCTGGCCCAATCTCAATGGCTGTCATCTCTCAAACAATTGCAGGTGAATGGGCAGCAGTTTTGACCCAAAGATCTTTCTTTCTGTGCCATCTCCATCTGCTCACACCAGTCCATCTTTACGTAAAACAACCCTGCACAGGTTTCCAGGACATAGGCAGGCAGAATACAGCAAGCCTCTCACACAAACTGCTTCTGGCACAGTCCTGACCAAGTTCTTTCTCACCTTCGTAAGCCAAACCTCACAGTCCATAGTTCTCATTAAATTCAGGTCTTTCAACTCTGACCAGAATGATCCAATGCGCTGTACTCACAACACTGCGAGGCATCTCTTAGGCCGTGATTTCAAATCCTTCCACATTCCTCCTGTAGATCACTTCCAGAAGACCAAAGCCACAAGATCAGGGTTCTAGCAGCAACAGATGACCCCCACATCCTGGTACCAAAACTGTTGAGGTCTGCTTTCTAGTTGCTGCGCAGAAAGAACCCAAACAAAAGTGGCTTGTAGAGGAATGGGTTTATTTGGCTTACAGACTCGAGGGGAGACTCCATCCTGGCAGGGAAAACGATGGCATGAGCAGAGGGGTGGACATCACCTCCGCCACAGCACTGCAAACAGCGGCAGGAAGGTGTGCCAAACACTGGCAAGGGGAAGCTGGCTTATAACCCCCATAAGCCCGCCCCCAACAACACAACTCCATCGAGGTTGTAAAATCCAAACTACCATCAGCTGAGGATCAAATACCCAGAACACATTCATTTGTTTGTGGGGGACACCTGGAGCAAATCATGACACAGCTCTCCTTGGCAGCCAGCCTATAGTCCTGGCATTTCGCTGTGTCTATACTGCAACCCATGATTCATCCTCATGGCTCTATTGGGTCTCCACGCAGGCAATCCAGCACACCTGCTTCACACTGCCCATGGCCAAAATCCATGTTGTAAATCCAATGACCCTCTCTTCCTGCATTTGTTAGATTCCATAGTTCCAGGTGGGCCACCAATTTGTTAATCTAGGGGGAACAAAGCAAACTTTGAAGAGCAGAACACTCCTTCAGCATTCAAGCCCCTTACTTCAAAGAGTCCACATTCTCCCGCTTTCCCAAAACAGGTCACCTGGCCTAATCTCAGTGGCTGTCATCTCTAAAACCATCGCAGCTGAAGAGGCAGCAGTTCCAGCCCAGAGATCAAAAATCAGCCTCAAAATCAGAGTTCTAGCAACAACTGATCCCACTCCTGTTACCAAAACTGTTGTTGTTAACTTCTTGTTGCTGTGGCAAACAACTTAACCAAAAGCAGCTTGTGGGGGGAAAGGGTTTATTTTGGTTTCCCTGATGACAGGGAAAATGATGGCAAGAGCAGAGGGTGGACATCACCGCCCGGCCAATGTCAAGTGGACAACAGCAGCAGAAGAGTGTGCCAAACACTGACAGGGGGAAGCTGGATAGAAGCCCCGTAAGCCCTGCTCCCCCACAACACACCTCCAACAAAGTTCTAATTCCCAAACTGCCATCAGGTGGAGATCAAACACTCAGAACATTCCTTGGTGGAGGACACCTGAATCAAACAACTACAACTCTCTTGAAAACAGAATACTATCTACAAAATAATGATTGCTACAAAGGGTAGGCCCACTGTGAACAGATAGTAACACCAATCATTTGTAAGTAAAAAGCAACACTGCTGCTAGTACAAGACTGTGGGTAAGAGTAGAAGGCGAAATCCCTAAGACTGACTGTATGGGTTGATAGAGAAAAACTTAAGAGGAAGGAAAAGAAAGCAGCTACGAGGAAGGGAAGAAAGGCAAGGAGATAGTAGATATGTAGGCAGAGGGCAGGATACCAGGACAAGGAATGGTCTAAGCGGAGGGGATAGAAAGAGGGCGGCTAATCAAAATTCAAGATTTATGAATAAACCATATGGAAACCTACTTCTTCACTGGCAAATAATATAGATGTTAAAAAGTCAGTTTAGGTAGAAGAACTATTCCACATAGGTCTTGAGGCTCAAAATCAGGTCCTCATGCTTGTCAGGCAGCACAGAGCCTGCTGAGCTCTGCCCAGCCCCCACAGCTGATTGTTTAACCCACCTCCTTCCACTGTAAGCAGTTCACGTCCCACAACACACACACACACACACACACAGCAGTGTTAACCCCACAAATTCAATGTCACAGTTGAATTATTACTCAGTTCAGAATACTTTTAAAAACTGCTTCTCTGACTGATATTCATGATTTTTTTATATACATCAGCTAGTTTTAAGTTATGTATATGTGTGTGCCAGAGGTTCTTACCGGTGCAAACAGAACTTCAGATGCTTGAGCCATGGTTTTGCATCTGGCTTTGTGTGGACGGCTGCAGAACCAAGCTGGCAGGCTTTGCAAGCAAATGCGTTTAGTTGTTGAGACCTCTTCCCAGCCCCCCCAAAAAATATTTTACTTGACTTCCTTTGGACATCTATGAGCATTTTCTTTTTACATGAAGAACGTCCTCTTTCATATTCACCATAGCTCAGGTCTGCTGGTGAAAATTTCCCCAATTCTTGTTTACTTAGTAGTCTTCTACTTGCCTTGATGGTTTACTGGGTTTTATAGACAGGGTATTATTGTTCTGTTGCCCAAGCTAGCTTGGAACTCACAATGAAGACCAGCCAGTCTTTGCTTTTATTTTTAAAGACTTTTTCCTTGTGGGTACAGACTTCTAGATGGCAGTTTCTTTTCTTCTCTTTTCAAATGTGGAAAGATGTCCCATTGTTTTAAGGTTTCTATGGCTTTTAAGAAAAAGTCCCTCATCGTTCTTTGTTCATCTATAAATAACCCTTCCTTTCTCTTCTGGCTATTTTTATAATTTCCTCATTATCAGTGTTGTTCTTCCCCCAAGCAATTTCATTCAGATGTGCTTTAGTGTGGCTTTCCTCTTGGGGGGCTGGGAGGTGGCAGGGGATGGACCCAGAGCCTTGGATATGCAAACCAAATGCTCGATCACTCAGATCTATCCACCCCAAGTGTGGCTTTTTCATTTATTCTGCTTAATACTTAATATTTTGCATCTGTGGCTGCATTTTCTTCAAATATGAATTTTCCCTTCGATTTACACCTCACACTTGTCCTCACATGAGTCATGGCACCCCATACTGCCCACATGACACCTCACACTTCTCCTCACACGTGCCAGAGCACCCAATACTGCATGCACAACGATGCAACACCTTTGAAAAACAGTTTGTTACAATTTTAAACACAGAGCTGCCACAGGACCCACAACGCCACCTCACACTCGGATCTGCTCAGCTGTGGAAGCATGCGTCTACACGGCACTCTCGGCAGCACTCGTGTGGTCCGAGAGGAGCAAGAACTCAGCTGTCCAGCAAGGTCGGGCATGTGCTCGACAGAAGCTCCTCAGCAGCTTGGGATGGCCCCACAGCAGGGAAGGGTCTCCGCTGTGCTGTGACAGAAACCAGCCTTGAGCGCCATCTACTGGACCGATCTGTCAATGGAAGGTGTGAACAAGAACACCTGTAACAGACAGCCGATGAGAACATCCTGACGACCGTCACCCTTGTGAGCACATTAACAAGCTACTCAAGTACACACTGCACATTAGAACTGCACCCCAGAACAAAGGCCCTTCAAATATAAACTTCTATCTGCGTCAGTCTAAACAGGGAAACGACTCAACCTCCCAGTTTCTCAGTGAACACACGTTCCTGTATGAGTGTGGGTGCACCTGAGGACACCTTTCAGGTCAGTCCTTGCCTTCCCACCTCATTTGAGGCCAGGTTTCTTTGGATTATCGCTCTGCTATTCTTTGCTGAGCTCACCTCAAGCTTCCAGAAAATTCTCTTGTCTCTGCCTCGAATCTGGCCATCAGTGTCAGCTGCTGGGATCACAGATGTGCACCCCAGCTTCTGACCCTCTCACCAACGCTCACAGGGGTCGTTGAGGATTAAATGAGTGAGTGTCTCATGTGTCTCACACAGACCCAGTCCTAGCAATGTGTGGGCCCAGCCTGACTGAGCAACCTTAAGCTAAGTTTTAGAACACGCTTTCTGAGTTCCCTGTAGCTGGTAAGCTTTGTTTCTGCTTGTTAGGTTTCACTTTACTGGTGATGTAACCAACTACCCTGCTGATTGGCTGTAAAACAATGCGCCCTAGGGAGTCATACTTTGCTCTGCTGTACTTTGCTGTTTGGCTCCCACCAAATAAGGGGGACAATGCAGCCTTGGGTTATAAAAGGGCTTTGGGTGCTCAAGTAAAGTGAGATTTGCCCGACATTTCTCCCGGTCATGTGTGTCTGTCCGACAGTCCGCCTCACCTCTCCCCGATGGAGCCCTTTTTCCTACTGGCTGGCGAGACTTGGGCAACCCCCCAACATCAATGCTGGTGCAGTGATGAAGTCTATGAGGTATGGGGGAATGAATGAATTAAGCGTCCTTGAGGACTAGCAAAAATTCTAGCTATTTTCAGATTTTGGAAAAAATCTTCCTCTTTAAGAAACTGCACAGGGTCATACAAGGCAAACTTCACGCCAGCATATAATGCGCTGTTCGCATATCCCCCATACTCCTTCCCATCAGCCCCTTTGCTCTCCTGGCTCTGCTTCCACTTCCATGTCATTTGTTTAGACATGTTCTCAGGTATCCACGCAGAATGAGAACCACAAACGAGAGAAGGCGGAGAATCTGTCTTTCTGAGACTAATTCGCTGAATAGGATTCGATCCAGTTGCATCTGTTTCCTTCACTCTCGTTGTGAACAGAACCACATTTTCTTTATCCAGTCCTCTGTTGATGAACTCCTAGGTTTACTGTGAATAATGCTGCCATAAATACTGTGGTTTGCTACTTCTGTGATATGCCACATGGAGATCCTCTGGGTGACACCCAGGAGTGATACAGCTGGGCCATGTGGTGGAGAGAGAAAGCGCGAGAGAATGAGAACGGGCTGCTCCAGATGCATGGGCCACTTCTGTACACCTGCCTTTCTGTGTGTCACTGGGGAATTGAACTCAGACTACCAGGCTTTACAGGCAAGTGCTTTAACTGCTGAGGCATCTCTCCAGCCCCCTCCTCCTTTTTTCAGGAATGGCCATACTTCCTTCCACAGTGGCTTGTTGTTGGCATCACCCGTACCTGTTGCTTTCCTGGTGACTGCTGTTCTGACTGGGTGAGAGAATCAGTCTCTAGGAAGCTTTATCAGTGTTTCTCAGTGGCTGGTGAAGTTGAACATGTTAGACTACAGATTGTGCTTCTGTTTCAGCCAAACTAAGAGCAAAGCCCCAAACAAGTAATCAAACGAGGATTTCTGGGGCTGGAGAGATGGCTCAGCAGTTAAGGCACTTGCCTGCAAAGCCTAAAGAGCTGGGTTTGATTCCCCAGTACCCACATAAAGCAGATGTGCAAAGTGGTGCCTGCATCTGGAGTTTGTCTGCAGGACAAGGATTGGTAAGAGCAAGACGAGGGTTATTCTCCCATCAGAAGTCCTCAGCAGCCCACAGTGCACCATCCACACTCTGAACATGCTGACCTGCAGCTCTTACTGTGGCTCCACCTCATAACCATGTTGATCACGACCCAAAATTATCACTAAGCAGTCAGTAAAGCTAAGCATAAAATACAAACCACAAATGTTTCCGTAAAAAGAATTAGAATTACCAGAAGCACACAAATAGACAAATGGTTAAAAAAATTAATGGAACAATATTATTAAATCGCATCTATTGCTCTTACCATGTATTTTATCTTATTTATTTTATTTATTTATTTATTTTTGGTTTTTTCGAGGTAGGGTCTCACTCTAGCTCAGGCTGACCTGGAATTCACTATGTAGACTCAGGCTGGCCTCGAACTCACAGCGATCCTCCTTTCTATATTTGAGGTCTCAAAGCCAGTTAATAATTTGAAATAATAAAATTCAAATTTATTTGATATCCCAAATCAGAAAATGAAATTTGGTAATACATTGTAACTGATCCTAGAAAACATATCATAGATTGAATTTTAGGATCAGCTTACGTACTATTGAGCACATGGTGTTTGTGTGAGTGTGGGTGCAAGGAGAATAGTTTTTGCTATAAGCTAACTGACAGTTTTATGTCTGTTACCCAAAGTGGAAAACAAAGGATTGTGGGAAGACAAAGCACAGCTCTTCTCTGACTACAAGATGACATCACCAGCGCAGACTGTTGGGGGGTGCACACCAACAGAGACAAGAGAACAATTAGCTCTTACTTACTACGTCAGCTGGGGGTGTGACCTCAATACTTTGGGGATGAAACAATGAAGTTTCACCTGCTTTTTGTGTTGAGACTTCAAACATTCTGAGGACTTTATGTGTTTTCATTTTCATAACACCAAGTAACCAGACATTTCAAAACTCAATGGCTAAAATAGTAACAATTTAGAGTCTTGAAGCCGATAAGCACTTCACAATGTTGATGTAAGACAGCGATTATAAATCTTTGTCATTCAGCAAAAGGCTTTGTTTTCTTGTTATTTGTAAAGCAACTATACCATGAGAATATCTCCTTATTTTCAAAGAAAAGGCTCAAATTAAAAAAAATTTTAAATGCGAGCATTGTTATGAACTCTCGACATTTGCTATTTTGTAAGTAAGAGTAAAATGCGGCACCAGAGGAGGCTGGTAATGTGAGGGTTTTGATTAGCAATCACAGCTGCACAGACTCTGTTTCCATAGCAACAGAAGAAATAATGCACTGAACTGCAAGGCGACAGAAGATTATGCTTTACAGATCCGACTCAAAAGAAAATCTTTGCGGAATTTTGTCTTAAAAGAGTTATTAATCTTTTATCCATGATAATTTCCTAACAGAAAATGATTCTAGTGTACTTTCCCCTCAATCCTGGCTTTACTCACTGAAATTTATTATGCTAAAAGTAGTTGAAAATTCAATATACCTGAACAGTAAGAATATTGGCTGCTGTCTCATTTGCATTTAAATAAAAACATGCAACCCAACCCTGGACACTGTATGAATGGAAACTGTAACTCTCGCTCTGGGACAGCTCCGCACCTTTAAGGAAAGGCTCAGTGCGTGTGTTCTGAACGAGAGCAGGCCTCCCTTCCTCTGACGCACACCCATGGCCGCAGGGCGGTGGTGCTTCGCTCCATCCCACAGTGGGAGGCTCATCCACTGCACCTCCATAACTCCAGCTGGCTTTGGCAACGAATTAAAAGCATATGCCTGAACTTTTTATATCTTTTGCCCTATAATGAGACCAATTATTGTGGCTTACTCCAGCCTCTTAGCTCCACAGCACTTTGGAAGTTACCATGGCGACCAGTGACAAGCAGTCTGCCTCAACTGCTTCTAGTGTCTCGTCAAGCCCAAGAAAACTGACAAGATACATGGTGAGCCATGGAGAAACCATGCATCTCTGGCTCAGTGCTCAGACTGTAGAATAGCACACTGCAGATCTTTAAGCTAACCCAAAGAACAACCTCATGACGCCTTAGTTTCTCCACCCGCATTGGGAGACAGCATTGTTTACTGTTGTCAAAGGATTATCAAGTTCCTAAATAGAAACACTAAGAATAAAAGAAACACTGCTCAGGTTGAATGAGAATTGGCTGAGGGAAAATAATACATCTCTTAAATTTCTTTTAAAAACATTATTTGTTTATGTATTTATTAGCCATTTATTTGTTTGTTTGTTTATTATTTGAGAGAGAACACCAGGCCTCTTGCTGCTACAAATGAACTCCAGACACATGCACTACCTTGTGAGTCTGGCTACTTTAGGTGGGGACTGGGGAACTGAACCCAGGCTGACAGGCTGACATGGTTTGATCCAGGTGTCCCCCACAAACAAATGAATGTGTTCTGGGTAACTCAGCTGATGGCAATTTGGACTTTACAACCTCGATGGAGCTGTGCTGTCGGGGGTGGGCTTATGGGGCTATAAGCCAGCTTCCCCTTGCCAGAGTTTGGCACACCTCCCTGCCGCTGTTTCAAGTGCTGTGGCGGAGGTGATGTCCACCCCTCTGCTCATGCCATCATTTTCCCTGCCAGGATGGAGTCTCCTCTTGAGTTCGTAAGCCAAATAAACCCATTCCTCCACAAGCCGCTTTTGCTTGGGTTCTTTCTGTGCATTCAACTAGGAAGTTGACCACAACACAGGCTTTACAAGGTGAGCACATTTAACCACTGAGCAATCTCCCCAGCCCCTCATTTCTTAAATTCTTATCAGGACTCATAAGAATATTTAATATCAAATTCTCTTCATTACAGAGGGCTTCATTACAGTAGGAAATTGAATGGACTGAAATTAAGTGAAAGAAACCAGAAAAATACAACACACTCTCTTGAAACCACTAAGAGCATTAAACAAAGTGACAGCAGAAAACCCTGGCAGGGCTAAGCAAAGGAAGCACTTCTCAGAGGCCAAGGCAGGAGGTTACTAGTTCCTGGCCAGCCTGACAGACATGCAGACACCATGTCAACTTAGAAACAAACTTTATAACCATAATTCTGAGAACTTATAAAGGTTTATGGGAAATACACTTTATAGAAACTGACTCATGAAGAAAAGAGAAAGCCCAATCACATGAATCAATAAAATTATACCTATAAAAACCTCATAAGGTTCAAATAATTTTACAGGTTGACACTGAGAAGAGATAGGCTCAATGTCACATAATGTTCTAAGGAAACGATAAAGAAGAGCCAGGACTCACTTTATGACTTTAATAAATCCAAACAAGAACACTGTAAGAGGGGGCGCTGATCACAAGCTCCCTTGGAAGGCACTCACAAAACTCCTGAGGCCACGAAAGAGAAAATTCATTGTGACGTGACAGACTTGACTTACTTAAGGAGTACAAGGTTGGCACATCTTCTAGCATAATTCACAAAATAAAATAAAAACATGTATTCTCAAAAGGTCACAAAGAGCAAAGGATAAAACTTAAAAGCAATTAGTGATTAAGTTTAAGAGAGTATTTTTATTTTAATAAACATCTTCCAAACACTCAGAGCAAGCACTGTAAAAGCTAGCATCACACACCCCAGAGGAGTTCCTTGCAGGAGAGACAGGTGGTGAAGTAGTGAACAAACTTCCTGAGTCCAGTTGGCATTAGAATCCCAGCTAGACGGCTGGCCCTGTCGTGTCCAGTGCTGAGTTTATTCATTCACCATCTTCACAGCTCACATTCCTCTTCTGTTTCCTCTGCTCTTCCTAGGCTCTCCACACCAACACTAAGTACCTCCATGACCCTACCTCAAAGAAATTTTTAATTGCTTTAAAAAAAGTGTGCCCAATCTCCGATGGAGATTGTGCTAGTGTTTTTCAAGATGCAGCGAGAGAGCTGGGGCCCATCTAACCCTACCAACCGACCGTAGGCCGATACCTGAGATTCTGGCAAGAGAGGAGCCACCACAGTCATATCGTGGAGGATCCATATGGAATCCCACAGAGAAGGACGGGAGGAACGAGGGACCCATGGCCACAGACATTCAATCTACACAGGGTAAGCCAGTGAGACAGAAACCAACGATCTTCGACACAAGGACCCCAAAACTCACAACCTTAAAGCAGCCTTAATACTCATCCACCACGACTCAGGGACCTATGCGGAAGAGGGGGCGGAAAGATTGTAAGAGCCGTGGTGGGGGAGACTATCCAGAAGCATGGCACCCTTCAGTATCAACACACTTGGGACAGGAGGACCAGGTTGAGTACTAGGCTATCCAGGGTCCCCTGCCACAAGGACTGATCCA
>PVHP010014991.1:0-38156 GCA_004024765.1 Zapus hudsonius
TTTTTTTTTCTGGAAGATGAGAGGTTAGTGTCCTCTGGTACATGTGCCATGAAGCAGTGTCCCCTGGGTATGGGAGCATGATATCCAAGTCTTGCTAGACAGTCGGAAAAACCTTCCTGGGGGAAGAGATGGCTCAATCTTGTTGTTTAACAGAATTTTTACAAAAGCTAGCTAAATCTAGAAGTGGCAAAGAAACACTGTAAGCCAGACAGAATAAATTGATCAAAGACTAAATGACTTGCTAAGGGTTTCCTCTTTTAAAAATCTCTGATGGGGGGGAGGGTTTAAGGGAAGGGATAGTAAATATGTAAGTAGAGGGACAAAATACTTGGGGTAGAAGGGTCTAACTAGGGTCAGGGGAGGAGGGGAGGGAGATTGAGGAGAGAAGGGGTAGAAGGGGGTTAATCAAAACTTAAGTTATTATGAGTAAGCCATATGAATATATATACACATATATAATTTTTGTAATTTAAGATTATAAAATAGCTAGCCCTTTTACCCTGTGGGGTGAATAATATACTCAGAAACCATCAGTTAATACAGAAAACTCTGAGTGCCATGCATGGAATACCTGCCAGTGAGTTTGACCCTGAGGTCTCCAAAACTATACAGGCTCTTGGTTACCCACCAGAACTAGATGGTAAGACCCTGTTGCTGAAGACACCACAAGCTTTGGTTGCAGGACATTGAGAAATCAAGCTAGAAATGAACTGGAAGCCTCCTCCCTGTTGACTAGCTGTCACAGTGCTGGAAAGTGCTGAGGGAGAAGAATCATCAACAGTCTTAACCAGCAAGCTACACAACTGGTCATCCAGGCAAGACGTACCCACTAGTGAAATATCTGTTGTAGGGGTAACCAACTGCTCCCTAATTCAATTTGTGACTGGTCTCATGGGAGGGAATTCATACTTGATCCTGAAAACCTAGTCAAAAGACTACGGCTAGAAGGGCCACAAACCCTAGCAGGAGTGAAGTTACTACTGTTATCTGGCTAATTAGAGATAATATGCCCACCAAACACTTACACTTATGTTTATACTCATATATTAATGCTACTCTCACTTTTGGTTAGAGACGCTTCTCTTTTCAGATATGGTGACCACTGTGGGGTCTCAAGGCCCTGAGAAGAAATGACAGATGAATGCTCAGCACTGAGACATCTCTATCATATCCTCCAAGGCTCAGGGACCATTTCAGAAGAGGTGGCAGAAAGAATGTAAGAGCCAAAGAATGGGGAAGAGTACTTTGTAACACTATCTTCCAGACGGTGCATTTATGACCTCATAGTGTCTGTAGCTACCTGCACAATGCCATCATAATATGAGGGCCAAAAAAAAAGATCAAAATAGAAGAGGAACAGGTTTGAAAGCAGCCAACATTGAGTGATGGGGGATAAGGAAGGAGGACAAAGGTGGGGTAACAGGAGGGGGGGATTATTATTAGAGTATACTGTGCATCTATATATAAATTGTCTATAATATGTTTAATAAACATTATAAAAGAGAGATTAGCCAATGCTAATGCTAGTACTCTGAAGGGGAGGCTGAGGTAGAAGGATCACTGTGATTTCCAGCCTGGGGCTACAGAGTGAGTTCCAGGTCAGCCTAGGCTAGAGTGAGAATCTACTCCCCCAGCCTCACACCCCCCAAAAGGAAATAAAATTCTCTGAAAGCTTAGTAATTAAAGTTGAAGGTCAGACTGAATATATTTCAATGTTCCTTCCATTTTTTTAACATGAGCCTGAAACAACCATAAACAGATAAATACAGGAATGAAGCAACAATAAGTAGGCAAAAATCTCAAAGGAATGTTATATAAACTAAATATGTGGGATCCTTTAGCCACATAACACAGCTTGCACTTAAAGATAGTAATGATGACAATCTGTTTTATTTGGCTGAAAAACCAATCAGCTGCAGTGGCTGTTTAATGTCACAGTGGTCACTTGCCCTGGAAGTATAACTTCCTGTATGTAAGACCAGCTCCTGAGAAGTAGCTGATGGGAAACACCTGACCACATTCTATCTAAGGAGAAAGATTGGAGAAAACCCTAACTACCTTTTACTCACTCCTTCTCATCATTAACCCCAATCATAGCTGTTTACCGAGGTTATAAATGAACCAAATATGCTGTTCTCACATTTATAAAACCATCCTTGCCTTTTACAAACTTAAAAAGAGATGGAGTTTAAAGTAATGTTAACTGTGAGGTGGGGGACCGAGACATCTGTTTAGAAATCCCGATGCTGCTGTCTTCAATCCTATTAGAGTAAGCACTAACAAGTTAGTCCCTGCAGGGGTTTGGACGTGTGATGTGTTCAAGGCTTGTGCTCCAGCCCACAGTTCTTTGGCAAGTCTTAATGGAAGGTCTTAGGGTACTTGGGTTGGTGTCCTCAAGGGTATTGTGAGATTCTGACCTCCTTTTTTTCCATATTTATTATAAATTAGATACATTACATGAGCAAGTCTTATGGTGGTATCCCCATTTCCTCCTCCCTGTTCCCAGCCTGCTGGGGGCCTTCCTAAGTGAGCTTGTTGGACCAGTCCATGGGATAGGGGAATATTGATTGTACCAGAGGTAGCCATATTTTTTTCTCTCTCCCCCATCGTGGCTCTTACAATCTTTCCGCCCCCTCTTCCACTCAGATCCCTGAGTCATGGTAGATGAGTTTTAGGTCTGCTTTACTGTTGAGGTCTTAAGAATCTGGATTTCTGCTTTAGATTGTAGATTTAGATTGCATTGGGTATCATCAGTGTCTGTCTCCATTATCCTTTCACAGGTTATCTGATTTGCTATGGAGGCAGGTCTCTTGCTCATCTCACCACCTCCTTGTAGGTTTCGTTTATTCTCTATATCATAAATTAGGAGTGATTCATTTCCTGGCTGGGTGCCAGGTAACATCTCTGGTCCTGTTGGTGGGGTTCGGTTGTCCATGTTTCTCACTGGCTTCTGAAAAATACAAACAGAATCTCCAACGGAGAGTGAGATCAATATAGGTTAAATGAGAAGAGACAATCTTTGTTAATCTGTCAAGATGCTAATGGGTATATAGCCTTTCTGTAGATCTCTGCTTAGTGGGCATTTCCTCTTGGAGCCCAGGTTCTTGGTCCTCATATGGGATTACCATAGATCCCAGTTCCAGTTTAGGGTTACCTGCCTCTGACCAGATCTCTTAGCCAAATTAACAAGCCATTTATTACCCACCCAGGTTTAGTGCCACTATTGCATGGGTGAGCACTTCTTGGCATTACTGGTCTCTACCAGTCCTCATCATTCTAGTATCATTCAGTGTTGTGTATCGATGACCTCTACTTTCTTGGAATATCTGTTGACCTTTTTTCTCTTGCTTCTCCACCTTGAGGTATAGTTTTACCACATTTCCACTATAATGTGCTATCTTGCCTCAGGATCAAAAGCAATAAGATCAACAGACTAAAACCTCTAAAAGTGTGAACCAAGATAAACCTTTTCTAAATTGATTTTTTTCAGATGTGTTATAGTAACAGAAAGCCAACACAGTCCCCTCCCTTATCAATAAAGGCTATGTAAACCATGTAACTATGTAAACCATGAGAATAACTTAAGAATAGAATCAATCTTTTTTTAGAGAAAGGGCATTGCCTAGAAGGTCCCATTCATTTCTCTCAGTAAACACTGAATCTCAGCCTCTGGAGAGATGAGACACCACTGTCTAAAGACATGACTCCATCAGGATTAGTGATGAAGAGATAATCTACTATGGCCTTAGATCTTTACTCTAGATTCTTTTTTACTTTTCTTTTTGCTGGTCTCAAACTTGCTATGTAGGCCAGAGAGCAAGCTGACTGGAGCTCACAGTCCTTCTGCCTCTGCCTTCCAAGTGCTAGGACTGCAGGCATGCTCCACAATATCTTCTCCTCAGGACTCTGGGAATCTTCTGTGATGAGGACATATCACTTCCCTGAGCTCTTTTCTGCTGGAGCCCTTGTTCCTGAGTTAGCCTGGAATGGCTTTAGTGGGGAATATTTTAAGACTAACTGATAAAACTACCAACTTACAATTTGGCGAGCATTAATTTCTTCAGACAAACCCCAGGACAGGTATAAAAGGGAAAAGGGGAACAGAACTAAATACCTCATATTAGCATCATAGAAGGTTAATTTGGGGCAAATCTGAAGATGTAAAAGAGCATGGCTTTTTCAGAATCCAGTTTTCTTATACCTGGGAAAAGGCCTGCAGATATCAGAAAAATAGGAAACCTAGGGCTGGAGCGATGACTCAGCAGTTAAGTGTACTTCCTGTGCAATCATGAGGGCTGGAGGGGGTCTGTATCCACCCGAGTTCAAATCTCTAGAACCCATGTTACATGCACCTGTAACCCCAGTCCTGCAAAGGGGAACAGAGACCTGGAAACCACTTGGGCTAATGAAAAACAGCAAGTTCCAATAGCAGTAAGAGACTCCACCAGTTCAAACAAAAATGGGATAAAGAATGATAGAGTGGGACACCCGACTTCTCTGAAGTCTGCAGGTGAGTGCATGGAGTGCTGCAAGGACACAAGCATGTGCATTCATACATATGCCCCCCCACACACATTATATACACACAAACAAAAACCTTATCAGGCAGGGAACAGAACACACGTCCAAATAAGAGAACGCACGCTGCTTTATAGTCTAAATTTATTGAGAAAAACAAAATGTCAGACATAGTAAATTTGGTTTGGTTCCAATGTGGCCAATGTCCACTTGCAGCAGAGAACCAAACTGAAGTAGGTGCAGAGTTGGCAAGAGGACAAAGAACAAAACCATTTTCCAGTAACTGTAAAAGCGAGCATCACATAGCCAGTGTCAGTATGAGTGGGACTCAGTGTTTAATGAGCAGGGCCAACACCAAGGTAAGCACAGGACTTGCAGGAGAGGGTCAGGACACTCAGAGAATGAGGTACAACAGGCTGGCTGGACAGCAATGGTCAATCTCCTGGATCACTTAGGGAACACGGTGACCACATCATAGCCCTCGGGCGGTGTGACCCGCTCCCGGGCATGCTTTTCACAGTAGATTTGATCCTCTACAAAGAAATGGCCCTTCTGTTTCAGGTTGGTGCCACAGTCAGTGCACACATAACACTCAGGGTGGCGGTGATGGTCCCTCAGCTTCACAAACACACCGCTGTGGGAGGGAGGGAGGAAGGGAGAAAGATTGAGGTTCTATTAATGGCAAGCACCTGCAAGATGGCACCAGGACCCTGCCCTGTCCTTCCTGAGCTGGGACCTGGGGCTTACTCATCAAAAAGCAGCCCAGGCCTCCCAACTGGCCTCGGGTTGTGAATGGGAGGGGGCTTCTCATCACTCGGGAAGCCCCTCCCATTTCAACAGAGTAGCTGTGCTTTCCCCATTTTAACACTCATTGGCTCGGAACAGGGGGCCCAGCTGGCCTATCTGCTCTGCCTTCCCAGGCACCAGAGCATCAGTATCTGGCAATCCCCTCACTTTCATGGTGTGCCCAGCCTCGAAGACTGGGGGAAGCAGATACTCACACAATGCCAGTACCACATTTTTCACACATGGGCAGCTTCTGAGCATTTCCAACTGATGCTGCTACTTTGGTGACTGGAGCTTTAACACTTCTAAATCCTGAGGGCTTGTTGGGATCTCCTGAAATGGAGAAAACATCATGTTAGCCAGGAAGTACAGTGTGATGCTGTTACTTAATGTTTCTTGCATCCCCACTTACTTTTCTATAAGACAGAGATCATTATTCCCTTCACTGTGGTACAGAGAAGATAAAAGTAAATACATAAAACATCCCTATATCATCTGGCACATGGTCAGTCCTCACAACACAAATCGTGTTGCATTCTGATCAAATACTTCTTGCACATACTGATAATGGAAACAGAAAAAAATCATTACAGTACGGCATGTCACGTGCACCCAGGTGGAAACCATATCCAGAGTAAAGAGCCTATCTGCAGACAGCTTGGTACACAGAAGATAAGTTCCAAGTTGCTGGAGGCTGCACCACCCACCACTGGCTCGTCATGTCTTAGGGAGCAGAGTGCTGGATCGTAGTAGCTAGCAATAACAGTAAGCTGGTAATATTGCTACTGTACCTATGTATTAGCTGGCTGAGGTTCCATACATATCACCTGTTGTTTTTTTTTTTAATATGATGCAGCCAGCAGCTACTTACACACATCTCTCCTCCCTGGACTGCAGACTACTTGAGTATCAGAACCTTGTTTTATATACTTTTTAACCCTTCACAGAGCTCCACATGAGGGTTAGCCAAAAAGAGGCTCAGACTGGAGAGATGGCTCTGCAGTTAAGGCACTTGCCTGCAAAGCCTAACGACCAAGGTTCGATTCCCCAGTATCCATGTAAGGCCAGATGCACAAAGCAGTGCATACATCTGGAGTAAGTTTGCAGTGGTTAGAGGTCTATCATGCCTATATTCCTTCTCTCTCTCTCTCTCTCTCTCTCTCTCTCTCTCTCTCTCTCTCTCTCTCTGCTTACAAATAAATATTTTTTAAAGAAAGAGATTCAATAAGTATGTGAGAATGAATGCTGAAATGCCATGCCAAATGAATGACGGCCCAACTGGAATCCAACAAGCTTGGGCTCAAGAAACTAGAGACACTGCACAACACCAGTGGTGGTTCTCAACAGGCACTTAAGTGTAAGCAGCCCAAGGACCAAGAGAGATTTCATAAATCTCACACACAGGCCCTACCACACACCCAGCCGAATGAGCATCTTCAGGCACAGAAGACACAGCCCTTGTGAAACCCACTTTTCTTAAACAAAATCAGCTGCTTTCAAGCTAAAATGTCTCAAAAGACTTGCGTCCCAGCCCCAGAGGCCCAAGAGAGAGCCTGAGAATTTGCACATCCAGCAAGTTCTTGGTGGCCTCAGAGGCTGCTGCTACTGCAGCAGGAGCCACTGGACCAAAAAGCTACTAAAAAAGGCTGGGAAATGGCTCTGTGTGGATGGAAGGAAGAAGAGGATCTTCCCCAAACCACAGCCACGTTGGAACTGATGTGGGACCCTGGCTCTTCTATGCCTTTTAGAGAATGAGTATGATCAAAAATCAAGATGTGTTCAAATAAGAGTGTGTGTAGAATGCCTCAGACCAATGGGATGTGAGTAACTGTGAGCTCGATTCAGGCATCAGTAAGCACTACGGTAACCTGTGTGGCTCAGCCCTGTCCCCACAGAACTTCTGCCAAGAGAACAGTAAACCCAAGAGAGTGCCTTTACCTTCACGGGATCCCTGGAATGAGAAGATGCAGGATGCTAGAGCTAGCCCTGCCACACCTAAGCGAGCTACCACTGGCCTGCAGCCCTCGTGTAACAGGAGTCTCCCACTACTAACACTTTTGAAGGTGAGAGCAGGGTACTTTGTAGGCAACAAGAGTATTTGAAAGCAGCCTGGACTATCAACAACCTATCATAGGTACTTATAACACAGTCACTCAGACTTCCCCCATAATTTTTGGGTCCTTGCACCCAACACAAGGAAGCAGATGTCCATCTGACAACATGTGAGACAGAGCAAGGTTAAGGGCCCAGGGCTCTACTGCTATAAACTGAAAGCTTTATGGATGGCTTGGAGAAGGCCTGAGGATTTGCTAAGTGCATCTTCAGCTTCCTGGTCTGGAGGAGCCCCTGGCCACCACTCTTTCCTGAGTGAATGATGTCAATGATGTCTCCTTTCAGACCTCTACTCTCCTACTGACAGAGGAGTGGGTGCTCCCGTGTCCAACGAGCCTAGGGTACCTTCTTGACTTTTGTAAAACTTCTTCCCTTACTTTCAGAGAAGGCCACAGAACCAGTATTTTTCATTGTAGATCTTTTTGTATTAACTTTGATTATTTTCTGAAATATGTAATATGTTGCAGTAAAATTCTGGGTTTTTTTTTTTTTCGAGGTAGGGTCTCGCTCTAGCCCAGGCTGACCTGGAATTCACTATGTAGTCTCAGGGTGGCCTTGAACTCATGGTGATCCTCCTACCTCTGCCTCCCGAGTGCTGGGATTAAAGGCATGCACCACCACGCCCAGCTTTGTTTATTCTTGATTATTGAGGTTTTACCTTTGTGTTTAAGAATATTCCACTAAATAGGCCAGGCCAGTTTCACATTTTCTGTATGGTCCAGGCTGGCCTCAAACTCATGATCCCTCAGCATCAGCCTCCCAAGTGTGGGATTTTAGGCATACCCCACCACACCTGGCTTGATGACTGAGTTCTTTCATAAATGTCCCCTTAAATTTTGTACCTCAGCTCAGCCCTGTCTGCAGGGGTCTCAGAAGAGTCTTGGCAGGCTCTTAAAGGCATCCTGCTTTCAGCATACCAAATAGTCTCCCTCGCTTTCTGGATGAAGGTGCTAGGCTGCCTTCCTCTTCTGATGGGAAAAAAGATTGGCCACATCTTTGTCCACGTGGAAAGTGTGGAAAGACACCTCAACTACTGAAGGAGCAGCTCATCAAGGCTGAGGTCTCAGTTACAGTAAGCTGTCTTCTTTATAAAATCACCAGAAAATAAAAGGGGTGCAAGAGGGTAGAAGGAGAGAAGAAAGGATAGATATAAAATCCCCTTTGGGGGGCTGGAGAGATGGCTTCACAGTTAAGGAAGGCCCTTGCCTGCAAAGCAGAAGGTCCCAAGTTTGATTCTCCAGGACCCACGTAAAATCAGACACACAAGGTGGCGCATGTGTCTGGAGTTCGTTTTCAGTGGCTGGAGGCCCTGGTGCACCCACCCTCCCTCCCTCCCTCCCTCCCTCCCTCCCTCCCTCCCTCCTTCCTTCCTTCCTTCCTTCCTTCTCTCTCTCTCTCACACACACATACACACACACACATTCTCTCTCAAATAAGTAAATAAAATATTTAAAATCCCCACTTTGGAGAAAGGAACTGACACCCCTCTCTGAAATGAAGAGACTAAAACTGGGTAAATTGGGCACACTGGAACAGGGGACCCTGGGTGCTGGATGGAGCCTGCACTGAGGTATACGCAGCTCTGCTGCGCCACCTGCTGGCTCCAAGTTGTGTTCTCTTGTTTATCCAGTCAAAATTCAAAAATCTCTTCTTTGCAACTACCAATTAGACTCCAAGCAAATATAAATATAAAATGAATATACACACATACACACATATCCCTAAATTTCTCTTCTTTCAGTAGACCTTGAATCAAAAAATATTTCCAGAAACTACAGGGAAATGAACTAAACAAAGCATAGCTATTATTCTATCCACATCACTGCTCCACAAACTTCCATGTACCCCAACCCCAACATGTGGCCTACAGGATCAAGCTGATGATCCTTCAGTTAACACTGGTGGTTCTGACTACAGGCTACCTGAGGACCCTTCTGGAACCCTGAGCAGCAGCCAAAATGAACCTGAGGATTTACTGAGCACATCTTCAGCTTCCTGGTCTGGAGGAGCCCCTGGCCACCACTCTCCTCAGTGCAGATGTCTCCTTCCAGACCTCTACTCTCATCTCCTACTGAGAGAGGAGTGGACAAACAACACACGATTTTGACAATCATTTCACCTAAGAAGGAAGGATATCTGATGCAGGCTCCAACATGGAAGAATCTTTATAGAAGACACTGTCCTAAGTGCCAGCCAAACAGAACAACTATGACTCCCCTCACAAGGCACTCGAAACAATCAGATCAATTCACAGAGATAAAAAGTAGGATTGTGGTGGCCAAAGGCTGGAGCAAGAGGTTAAGGAATAGGGAATTAGCATTTAACAGGCTCAGGATTTCAGTTCTGCAGGATACAGAGAGATCTGAGAATGCTCAGCAGTAAGGGAAGCATGACATGGATGTAACTTCCTGTCACTGAACACTGGAAAGGATTAAAATGGTAATTGTTGTATGACACCACAATTAAGAAGCCATAAAAGCTTCTTTTGCCTGCAAACTTGGGAATTTTCCCAGAGCAAGATGAAGTGTGGGGAGCCTGAGACCCTTTCCTCCTGGAGCAGAGGATGAAGGGTACCAGAAATGAAATAATTGAACTGCTTGAGTCGGGCTGTGGCCAAGCCTCCTTTGAGCCCTGGATGACTGTGCCTGGAACTTTACAGACACAGGTTCTCTTAACTCTGTTACGGCAAAGTGGCCTCACTGAATACATGCAAACACCAGGGCTAAAAGGAAGTAAGAATCTGCTCAAGGTCTCACAATAAGTCACACATGTGGACACTGGATGCCAGTGTTTCTACCCACAAACTGCTCTTGATCCATAAGACTTTGCTAAAGACAGAAGTAGTCATTGAGTGCTTTTATCAACACCAGCCATTCCCCTCAATTTTAACTCCTTCATCTCATGTGAAAACAGGACTCTGGGCTTCCTCCAGAGAGTCTTGTTCATGTGATAAATGTTTAGACTAGAATTCAGCCTGCTGCCTTAGGTGAAATTTTATTATAACATATCAAGAGGTGTGGGACAAACTACTAGATGTGTCATCTTTTTATTTTTTCTTTTGCAAAATCTTAATATTGAGTCAAGAAGGCATTCAGTTTAGGGGATTAAAAATTATCATTCTCAAACTCGAGCGACTAGTTATGGCCATGTGACTAAATGGAACTCCCCATTTAGCCTGTCTCGTTTCTTCCTCCCTGGCTCTGAAAGCAAGTGTGATGGCTGGGAACCAGTTGCCAAACAGGACAAGGTAACACTGAGTACAGAAGCCATGGGTTGATAGAAATGTTATCAACAGGCTGCTGATAGAACAGAGGATGAAGGGTCCAGATACTATGAACACGGAATCACAACTCCATGCTTCGGTTGAGCCCAGGTGAGTTTTGTAGCAATTGTCCATTTCGTAGTTTGTTACTCTATTAAGTAAAGTTTGGCACCCACTTACTCAGGGTAAGATCACCTGTGGTTTCTCACATGTTCTAACAAAGCTGTCACTCTCTAGGGCTAGATCCAAAGTTGTCAGTCAATCAGGCTTAATAGGATAGTTAAAGACAAAGTGGGAAGCTGGGCATGATGGCTCATGCCTATAACCCCAGCACTAGGGAAGCTGAGGTAAGAGAATTGTCATGAGTTCAAGGCCAGCCTGGGTTACAGAATTCCAGGTCAGCATAGGCTAAGTAAGACTTTGTCTAAAAGTAAAAAAGAAAAAAATCTGCCTCTTTTCTCCCTGCTAAAGTTCTCACAGCAAAGGGGGAAATTGCTTGTAGAACACGTGTAGCATAAAAGCAGCACTTTGATTCTAACTTCCTCTGTGTATAAGGGGCCACACCCTGGAAAGGAAGACCAGATGTGGGGTGTTCACCAGTGAAGTTTCAGCTCACAAAGCACTCCTCAAGTGCCTTCCCTGAAGCACGCTGTGGGACAAGGAAGAGAGCAGTGGAAGGCAGGATGTCAGGGAAGTCCCTGAACCTCAGGGAAGAGGACAGAGTATGAAGGACAGGGCATCACAGGAACCAGGAAAGGGTACAAACCATCTCTCCAGAACTGGCTGATCATGAGAACTCAGAAGTGCTGATGCTAATGGCCTGGGAGCCTGAGGGCTGCTGAACCAAGCTATCTTTGAGAGCAAGAGAAAGCACATCCCTTCCTCAACACACCCACTTGTTAGGAATCTCACAACATACTGTTACTAAGTGAAGACATTTCCTGTTATCTGATAGGACATCACCCCAACAAATACACAATACACAATGTCTATTAGGAGAAGCACTGTCTCCTGAAACCTGTAGAACCATCTAAGGTAGTCCTGGGAGCCTGAGGCATCAAAGCTCATGCAGACAAGCTGCTGAGGCCAACCTGGAGCCTGGGATGAAGTGAAAAACATGCTAACTGTTTTGGAGCAGTGACTGCACCATCACAGTAGTGGCTAATTTTCACAGCTTATGACTTCTGCGCCTAGAGCAGTTCAGAGGCTAAACAAAGATCTCAAGGTGAGGATATGGCCACCCTGGGACTTCCAAGTCCTCTCGAGGCTACCTGCCTAGAGGAAGCACAAGCCCAGGGCCCTAAGGGAAAGGTGGGCTCTGGCTTTGATGGGCTATGGGTCCATTTTCATTCTGTTTGTCCTGCCGCAGGAGCAAGGTGTATTACTAACCACATATGCTCCTAAAGAAAGACAAACAAAAACCACAAGAGTTAAGCTCTCTCTGACCTCAGCCTCCTGACACACATGTGGCAGGAAACAGCTATGGAACTGTTTAAATAAGTCTAGGCTGAGCTCTATATCTGACAGGGGATTAATATGTAGAATACATAATGAACTCAAAATATTCAATACCAAAAGACAATCATATAATCAATAAATGGGCAAATGAAATAAACAGATTAAATAAAGATAACGAACAGAACAGAAAAAGATACTCAATTCTCTAAAATGGGATTCCATCTCGACCATATCAAAAAGGCTACCATTAAAAAAAAAATGCTGGGCTGGAGAGATGGCTTAGTGGTTAAGGCACTTGCCTCCAGTGCCTAAGGCCCCAGGTTCAAGTCCCCAGTACCCACATAAGCCAGACCCACAAAGTGGTGGCCCTGGTGCTCCCTCCCTCCCTCTCTCTCTCTCTCTCTCTCTCAATCTCTCTCTACTTAATAAAGAAAAAACAAAAAAAAATTTTTTTAATGCTGGCAAGGATGCAGAGCAAAAGGGACCGTAACACCCTACTAATTGTGAACAAGTGTAATCACTATGAAAATCCTGTGAAAATTTCTTAAAAAATAGACCTAGTCTATAACCCAGCTACATCCCTCCTGGGAATTACCCAAAGGAATCTGAGTCAGCAAACCACAGAGACACCTGCTAACCTGTGCCTACTGCAGCACTCTTCACAAGCAACAGCCAAGTTATGAGATCGGCCTAGATGTCCAACAACAGGTGAATGGATAAAGTCAATGTACATATACAGAATGAAGTATTTAGCCATTAGGAAGAATAAAATTATATCATTTTTAGGAAAATGAATGGAACTGGTGTCCCTTCCTAAACTCTCCCTCCTCCTAAACCTGGATGTAGAAATTGAAGTTTCTACCCCCTCCCTGAAAGTAAACCCAAGATAACAGTCTAGGACCCTAGAATTAACACCTTCTATTATGGTGATTCCTAAACCCATCCTCACCTGGATGAGAAGAAACAGCTCCTCTCTTGGGGCACCTGAGAGATCAGAACTTAAGCAAGAGCTCATTACCTTTCTCCTCTGACTCCAGGATTTCCTGCAGAACCAAGAATGATGTGGACTGTTTGGGGGGCTCATTCAACTCCTGCTTCTCCTGAAGCATCTTGTAAACCTCTGAGTCCTTCTCAATGATGAGGCTGCCTGAGGGCTGAATGTGGTCAAAGCTATGAAGAATGGAAATTCATGTCAGAATAAAAACTTCCGCAGACACTTCCCTCCAAACAAACACATTTAAAGGATGGTAGAAATTATCCCATTTCTCTTAACCTTGCTGTAGACCTGCCAATGTTGTGAAGGGTCCTCGTAGACAGAGCTGACTGCCACTTCAATGCAATAAGAGGCTCTTTTCCCAAATAGTCTCAGTAATTCAGTTACTTTGGCTAAATTCCAGAAATGAGAAATACTTTGCTTCTTTTCAAATTATATAAATAGCATTATGTCAAGAGAAAATGTAGAAGGGGGAAAAATGTCAGCCGCAACCAGACCACTAAATCTCAGCTGGTCCCTCTGCTGGGGCCACAGGCATTCTTTTCACAGGCAGAAACCGCAGCGCTTTCATTCCTGATGATGCTAATGCTCTTTCCCTGACTCCAGAAACTCCTCACCATTCTCCAGAATGGAGCGAGAGCCCTTGCATCTCTAGCATGGAGGTAACAGTACTTGTCCTGCTTCATTCACAGGAATTGTGTCCAGAAGGAAATGCAAGTGCATTACCAACTGTAAAGGTTCAGGCTCAAGGACCAGGCAAGCCAGGCCTTGCCTCCCATGCCTTCCTCCTGTCACTCTGCATACCCCAGAACTCGTTGAGGCATGCACTTCTGGGGGGCCTCAATTCTCCCCTGTCAATGGGTGGAGACCTGAGCTATCTGGTTTCACCAGCATGGTACAAAAAAGGTAGCCTCTGGTGATCCGCCCTTCTCACATTCCCAGCTCCCCCACATATACCTGCACTAGACAGCCTACCAGGGGACTAACTGTAAAACCTGTCCCTCAGCTGCCATTCTCGGCCTCCAGACAGACTTATTTCCAACCAGAGGCCAGAGGCATACTTTAAACATGAATCACACCATTTCATGTTGTGGCTCAATATAATCTCATCTGACTTAGAACCAAATGTTTACAGTTTTAACAACAGAACACAAGTTTAATCAAGTTCAATTCCTTTGGAGCGAATGTTCATTATGGAACAGAAAAGGTCCTTAAAGATGCAGCCCAGCTTCCCTCTCCAGTCTCTCCTGGGCCTCCCTCAAAACAACCCTCCTCTGTGCTGGACAGCCAGCCCCATCCTAGGCTTTGCTCTTACTGTTCCTCCTCCCTGGCCTGTCTACCCCATGGATGAACAGGGCCCCCATGCCTCATTTAGGAGCACTCCTTACGGTGGGCTTTCTGTCCCTGATTTTTGGAAGTCCCATCTCTCTACTGCCTCCTCACTATCCCACCATGCACTCTTCATGTCTGCATTGCCTGACTCCCCGAGCAGGGAAGCCTGACCATGAGTGCAGCTCACAGGTAGACAGGTCTGCACATAAACAGGCCCTAGCAACAAACCATGTGCTCTTGGCCTACCAGGCTGCTTCCCCACTTTAAGGTTCAGGCAGATGCCAAAGAATTACACCAACACTTATTCATTCCTCACCCACCATTGTGTAACTGGTTCATGCTCAATTTTAAAAAGAAAAGAAAAAAGAAAAAAACATGTTTCCTGGGTAATTTTTCCCAAGTTGCAACTCCCTCCCCCTTTTCTCTTCTCTCAACTTTCCTCCCTTCCTTCCTCCCTGACCATCCTCTCTCTTCTTTTTCTCTCCTCTAGGACAACCTGTGGGGTGGCCTGCACAGCCTCCTGGGGAACTTAAGTGTTCAGGAAGATATAAAAATCTGACTTTCTTGGCTTGTTCTCCATTTTGGGGGAAAAAATAGCTTTTCACTATTAAGTAAAATCATTAAGAAACACATATAGAGTTAAAAGAAGCCTAAATATCCATCAACAGATGACTGGATTTCTTTATATATGATCAACAATGTAATACTGGGCTGGAGAGATGGCTCAGCAGTTAAGGTACTTGCTTGCAAAGCCTAAAGGCCTGAGTTCATTTCATCATACCCACATAAAGCCAGAGGCATAAAGTGGCACATGCATCTGGAGTTTGTTTGCAGTGGCAAGAGGCTCTGACCTTTCCCCTTTCTCCCCGCCCCCTCTGCTTGCAAATAAATAATTTTTTAAAAGAATAGAATATTACGGGCAGGAGAGATTTCTCAGTGGTTAAGACACTTGCCTGTAAAGCCTAAGGATAAGTATGATTCCCAGTATCCACATAAAGTCAGATGCACAAAGTGGCACATGCATCTGGGGTTCATTTGTAGTGGATGCAGGCCCTTGAGTGCCCAGTCTCTCTGTCTCTCTTCTCTCTATCTCTCTCGGTTTACAAATAAAAAAAATTTTTTTAAAGGAATACACCATTAGTTCTTATTATTCTTCCTTAAAAAGAAGGAAATCTAGTCATATAGATGAAACTTGAAGACAGCATGATAAGTGAATGAGCCAATCACAAAACAACAAACACTGCATGATTCTACTAACATTATGTGGTGGATTGAATGTGAAGTATCCCCCCATAGCCCCATGTGGTTGTGATTAAGCCTCATTCTCAATCCCCATTATGTAAAGCCTTTGGGAGGTGGCGTCTTGCTGGAGGAGGTGTGTCACTGGAGTAGGGGGTGGACCTTGAGGTTTATTAGCCCAATTCCAAGCCTGGCACTTCCAACCGATGATGTGACAAGATGTGAAGCCTGCTATCTGTTCTGGCCATGATGAAACTTCCCCTCAAAACTGCAAACTGAAATAAACCCTTTCCTCCTGTAAGCTGGCCAGGTGTTTTGTCCCAGCAACAAGAAGCAACTGCAACACATGAAGTATTTAAAATAATGGAGTTCCTAGACACAGAAAGTAGAATGGTGGCTTCAGGAATGTGAAGGAGGAAAAGAAGTTGCTCATTGGGTGTAGTTTCCGTTATTAAAGACAAATACAATCTATTGCACAACCAAGCACATGTGGCTAAGATAGAAAGTTCTGTCATGTGGTTTTCACAACTTAAAAGAAAAGAAAAACACGAAAAAAAAAAAAGTCAGGCGTGGTCTCACACACCTTTAATCCCAGTACTTCAGAGGTTGAGGTAGGAGGATAGCTGTGAGTTCAAGACCAGCCTAAGACTAAACAATGTGAATTCCAGATCAGCCTGGGATAGAGCAAGACCATACCTTGAAAAAAAATAATAAAAAAAGGAAAAAGCTATTGACCTACCAAAACCTAAGGAAATCTACAAAGAATTATGCTAAGTAAGACTCCCAAGGTTACATACTTTGTGATTCCATTGGTTGGAGGTTGGAAACTGCTTGGGGTTCAGGGGACTGTTCAGAGTGAAGGGGAGTGGATGTGGCTACACAGCATGGTGGGTTTCAATTTCCACACTGCATCCATGTTCTGGGTTTTTGTGGTTTTGATTTTCTAGTTTATTTGTGTGTTTGGGGCAGGGTCTCACTGTAGCCCAGGCTGACCTGGCATTCACTCTGTAGACTGCATTGGCTTCAAACTTACAGTCATCCTCCTTCCTCAGCCTCCCAAGTGAGCCACCACACTGGGCTTTCCATGGTCTGGTTTTGATGCTATTGTACTTGTAGTTTTGCAGATGTTACCATGAGCCATCGTGGTGGCTCACACCTGAAATCCCCAGCCTACGCTACATAGTGAGATAGAGGCCAGCTTGGGTTAGTGTAAGGTCATATCTCAAAAAAAAAAAGATGTCACCATTAAGGGAAATTGGATAAATGGATAAAGAACCTCTTGGAATTATTTCCTATAACTTTATATGCATCTTCTATAATTATCTAAGAATAAGAAGTTTCATTAATTTTAAGAAATCTTTGCTCCAAATAGAAGCTGAATATTAACTGAGAATGACATAGAGATTTTAGTACTCTATTTGTTCATTTGTTTTAAGGTAGAGTTAAAGAAAGTAGGCTGGCTCAGAAATATCCTTCACATCTCATGAGGTTCCAAAAACTAAGAACTCGGGTTTGAGATTCCCTCAGCCCAGTTATTCCATGTTTAAAAAATACAGTAATTCTATGTATGTATTCAAGTCTAGAAGGATGTCTAGTCTGAATGCTCCCTGCATTTTAGTCTTCAATGGTCTAGATGTTGGTCCTGTGGTTTTAAAAGAAAAAAATCATGAGCAATTATGGGCACCAGGAGAAAAGGGAGGCACCCACAGACCCTGGAGACAGTTTCTAGTGAGTGAAGGTAAGGTGGGCCACAGGAACACACAGCCACTGAAGCCTTCTGATCCAGCTCCGGATGAGTCAGGGTCAATATAATCCCTGCGCTACCATCTGAACACAGAACAGGCACCTGGTTAGAAATCTGCTGCATGAGTATTTTTGGGGGATACCTGAGAAAATAATCTGGAAAGCCTAGTCGGTGTACTGCGTGGGTTAGATAGAGGGGCTCAACAGTGATGCCATGAGGAGACCATACTCCATGAGAAAGCTAGTTAACAATACTAATGGCCGAACGTGGCCTATGGCACTGAGGAAGAAAGTTTACTATATGGCAGTGCAATTCCTCTCCCGACCATGTCTACAAGCTTCCACCCTTCAGGAGCCCAAGTACTCAGAAGGGCTGGGGTGGAGCTCCCCATAGGCAGTAAGATCTATGGTAACTAGCATTCACTCAACATGTTCTGGAAACCAGGCACTGGGTTGGGTACTTTTTACCCTTGTATTTCATTCTTTCAACAACCTGGTGGTGAGGCAGTTATGAGCCTCTCCTTAAAGATCAGGAGACAGGGTTAGAGAAAATTTATAAGGTTTGCCCAAGGTCACTCAGCTGGCCAGGGGCAGAGCTGGAATTTACACTTCAGGACTTTATCTATAAAGTCTTTTAGGAAGTATCAGGCAACATCACATAAAAAATGAAGTCCGGGCTCTGAATTACCAGATTTTGACAGGCAGCCCTACACACAATCGGAAGGGGTCAAAGCAAAGGTGCTAGCTTCCTAATGAAGTGAGATACATTTCCTTAACCCTCATGGTACACAGTGGACACTTAAAGTATGAAGGTCAGCTGTGTGTGCAGGGAGGAATGCCTCACCAGCCTTCCTAGTGGGCAATGCTGTTGGGAGCCAGGCCTGACTGGAATGCAGCTGTACAAAGACCTACAGGACAGACAGCCACACACACAGCAGAGTGCTCTGAAGTGCAGGGGACAAAGAAACATTGGGTAAGCCCCAGGGAATGGGTGATGACCTCAGATGCAAAGTATGTAGTGAGCCAATTCTGGAACCTCAGCAAATATCAGACTAAACAGTGAGAGTGAGCCAGCACGGGGCCTGGTGCTGAGCCGGCAGCGTTACCCAGTGGCTGCTGGGTTGGCAGGACAGTCATTCTTTACAGAGAATGTACTAGAAACAACAGCAGACAGCTACCTACAGGAGTACCATAGTAGGCTGTGGCAGCTCTCCTGCCATGAGGTATTCTCACTGCTTCCTGGATTCATTCTCAAAGAAGCTAGCTGGAGCAGATAATGGGCCCCCTTTCTGGGAAAATCTGCAATGAGACTTGATTAAAGGCTCAGAGGCCATTGTGACAGAAGGGGACAATTTCAGACTTAACTATTTCAGACTGAGGGGAGGGGAAGAGAGCAAGCAAGGAGCATGAGAGATAGAAGAAAAGAAGACATTAACGAGGGAGAAATAGCCAAGGCCACACTAAAAATACTTTCCAGGCACATATTTCTCCCAGTGCAAAGCAGTTCTTTCAATTAAGGATGTGTCATTTCCTGGGTTATTAAATCCAGATCATGGAACATTCCACTCTGGGACAGTAAAAGAAGGTCACGTTCCCAGCCTCCACCAGCACCGAAACATGGGGACAGCGGCCCTCTGTGTCCCAAACATTCCTCATGGGACTGCTCGGAAGCTTCCCTTCAGAGTGTGTTTGTGGAAAGCTTGGGGGCCCCCATGGCACTCTTCTTCATGTGTCCCCACTGCCCCCATGATCACCTTGAGAGCATCATATCAGCATATCCTCACATGCCATCATATGTCATTGGCATGCCAAGGTTGGGCCTTGCAAGAGCTGGGATTTGGAAGGAAGAAGCTGTGGTGCTAGCCACTTTGTTGTAGTTACTGCAATTAATGTCTGTGACCTGTACGGTCTTCTAAAACCAAAATCACACAGCAAAAAGTCTGCCCTATTAGACTCTAAGCCACTTAGGGAAAAAATCTGTGTCTTTTCACAAAGACCTGCATGCAGGAGATTCCCAATAACATCTGCCTCTCTTCTGGGGAGAATGGGGGGACCACATGCACAGTTCAGCTGCATGCTACAAAGTGGGATTCCTGCAACAGCACTTTCCAAACCATTCCAGAGCCTGTGGTCTCTGGGACCTTAATCTTTCCTAACTTGAATTTGAAGCAATTGTCTTGCAACTGAAACACCCTAAAATCGGCTCCATAGTAAAGCATTTGCCTAGCATGTGCAAATCCCTGGGTTCAATTTCCAGCAGTGCAAAAAAAAAAAAAAAAAATGAGTTACACCCATCATGACTCAGGGAACCAAGCAGAAGAGGGAGCAGAAAGAATGTGAGAGCCATGGTGGGGGAGAATATTCAGAGACATCACCCCTCAGCAACAACACACAAAGAAAAATAAACCTGGCTACCTCTGGTACAGTTCATAACCCCCTACCCTATGGACAAATCCAGTATACGCACCAAGGAGGGACTCCAGTGGGTAGGGAACAGAGAGGAGGAGAATCACAAGATTTGCTCATACAAAGTATCTAATTATTCATAATAAAGATATTAATTTAATTTAAAAAGGAGTTAAACAAAATAGCATAAAATCTGGGCAGATTATTAAGAAAGGTGTCTTGAGAAGAAACTAAACAGCAAAATGAGTTTCAGAGTTAACAAAACCTGAGGATTCTAAGTGGGTGACAATCCTAAAGGCATCGGCAAGTTTGGGCCACACCACACTTTCCCACAAAATATGAATGTCGCCAACATCTAAAGTCAGAAGAGAGAGAAAAAAAAAAGCTTTTAAAGCTTCCCCACCCACCCCCGGGCATTTCTACCTGCCCCCACCCCAGGGGTGTGATGTACCTCTTGAGAACTGCTGACTGGTGAGACATAAATTACTTCATTGAACCTCAAATGTAGTATCTTCAAGTATCACTGCACTTGGCAGTCTTCAAAAGTAATTTTAATAAATAATATATCCCCTTTGTAAACAAATATCATAGATAAAGCTGAAGCTGCCATGGGCATACACCCTTTCAGTTTTAATCACTTCCCACTTTGTAAATAAAAGATAAAATAAAATGGTTTCCATCTGTCCAGACCCTTGTCTCTATACACACACACATATGCACATATACACAAACATGCAAACACACATACATATGCACACAGACACACAAGAATAGTGAATGTTCATAATATGGGTGTAGGTGTTCTGTGTGTTTTTATTTGTAACTTGAGTTTTTAACTTAAAAAAACAGTTTTTCGGGCTGGAGAGATGGCTCAGCGGTTAAGGCACTTGCCTCCAGTGCCTAAACACCCAAGTTCAATTCCCCAGGACCCACATAAGCCAGGCCCACAAGGTGGTGGCCCTGGTGTGCGTTCTCTCTCTCTCTCTCTCTCTCTCTCTCTCCTTTAAAAAAATGAATAAAAAAAACAGTTTTTCTAACTATGTTAATCAGCAGAAATGGTTGGCACTGAGGAGCACCACTCCCTCTGGACAGGGCATGCACTGTCCAGCTGCAATGGGCCACTGCTTTCCCTTGTTCACACTGGGAGCTCTGCCCTGGGTTCCTTATCCTGCCTGTCACCTTTGGGCACTTGAGTCAGCAACTATTAACCCACACTCTCCAGCCTCGTACCAGGTTCCTTTGCCAGGGTCTGCTGGAGTTTTTTATTCTGTCCTCAAGGAGTTGAGTAGAGAAAATACAGGGCCCTGTGCTGGAACCATCCAGGAGACCTGATACAGATGTTAAAGACTGGTGTCAGAGGGACATGCCTGCCAAGCCCCAAGCAATTTGCAGACCCTCTGCCTCTGCCCCAGGTCAGAACTCATTCCTGTGGCCAAGTGTTTACAGGTCAGGGACTTCTGTGATTTCTAGTCTACTCTAGAGAGAAACTGTGCATGGTGGGCTCCTCCCCTGCTCAGGTCAGATGGAGCACGTGAACAACTTCACTGGAAAGGAAGGACTATGAGCAGAAGAGGAGGATGACTCAGAATTCAGAGCCAGAACAATGGTTTTCAACCACAACACGATTTGTTTTGCCAGATGCGATACTAGGTATTTTACACATTTCCTTACTTATGCAATAACCCTGCAAAGCAAGAGAGATGGGGGTCCCTTTTTATAAGCAAGGGAAAAAAATGAATGCTGAAGGGTTTGCTCCCAGCCAGTGCTTTGACCTTCCTTCACTTGCTAGAGGAAGCCTGTGTAAAGCCTCTTCCAGGATGGGCCTGGAGGATTCATGAGTGTACTTACGGTCTGCCATTGGCCTCCTCCCCGCTGGCAGCAGTCTTGGACTCCACAGCATTGTTGAAGCTAGAGATGTTTTCAGAAGAGTAGAGGCCAGCTGGGTTGTTGTACTGGTTCCTGATGACCCTGGGGGCAGTGCTGGAGGCAGGTGAGGCAGTAAAGGGCATGGCACTTCGGTTGTGGGCGCTTCCTATGTGCAGGACCTCCTGTAAGCAAGGAACAGAAAAATAAAATCAAGGGGGGGCTGTCTACTATGCAACCCTCTGGACCACCCATCACTGTAGTTCAAAGATAAACCTTGGCTGAGGTGTTCTGACAGACCAAGGAGATGTGTGGATGATGACCAGCAACGTTTCCCTCATGAATCTGGTCTGTCTCTGATTCTTCCCAGAGGCCCAGCAGATCTGATCTCTGGGAACTCCAGGAAAGAGAATACATCAGGCCTTGGGCTAGAAGAGCTAATGCACTCTTTCAGGGCACATTCCAGAGGCATTAGGAAAGGAAAATGACTAAGGAGCATATAGAGGCATAGGTCAGTGCAAAGCCTCGGGAATGTCAAAAAGTGGAGATAAAGTCCCCAGAACCGAGCAGGACCAATCAGCAAGATAAGAGGGTTGTGGTCACACAAGAGGAACAGCTGATGACTAGCCTGAGGTGGTCTTAATCCTTGTAGAAGGAGGCAGAGGTGGAAGCTCTATGGTTCCTTGTGGGGGAAACACAAGGCTGAGCAGCTAGAAGGTCCAGGGATACCTGCTACAGGGGTGTACCTGTGGAACTAGGAAGGACTTGGAATTCATTGTGTTCTCATTCCCTTCTCTGTAATGTGAGAATAACCCTCCACCCTTTACCCTTCACCCCAAAAGCCCAGTGAATATATATTACAACCTCTAAGAGCTCCTAAGCAAACACACTAAAACACTTTTTAAAGGAACATTCCTTCAAAAAACTTTTTAAAAAATCCACAGGTATCTGATGACTCAATTTTCAAGATCCTTTCTGCTCAAATGTTATGAATCAATTATAGCTTCCAGCAATGTGCACTCTGTGCATCACTCTAAACTCAATGTCTGTCCTATTTTCTGAGTTCCCAAAAAAAGTCTCCTAAACCTTGGTCTTTTCTTAGACACCCAAGCCCAGAGCAGTGTGCTCCTTGCCCTTCGGTGGCTCCTCCTCTCTTTTTTCTCCTTCAAAACAAAAAATTCCAGAGCTGAACTGGGAAACATTGTATGTGAAAACAGGTAAATTCACTGTGTACCTAATTTAAAGACAACATAAAAATACTGTATGATTAAGCCAGGCGTGGTGGCACAAGCCTTCAATCCCAGCACTTGGGAGGCAGAGGTAGGAGGATCACTGTGAGTTCGACGCCACTCTGAGACTACATAGTGAATTCCTGGTCAGCCTGGACTAGAGTGAGACCCTATGTCAAAAAACAAAAAAAAATTAAGATTAAGACTCCTTTTTCAAAATTCAAACAAACTTCCTCTTCAACAAGCCAAACTCAGTGAGGTTCTAGTCATGTTTAGTTGACGTCATCCATGTTAAACTAAACAAAACCAAAGTGTGCACAAATAAACCCAAAAGGCGAAGAAAAGAAAAAAGCAACAGTAATCAGGGAATGGTCAAGTAATTTTATGCATGACTCAAAGGAATCATGAAATCATAGAGACCGATTGTGAAGACAGCAGTAGACTTACAGATGGGCGGCCTGGGACTCGCCCACATACATGTACTCCAGCAGTGTGGACAGATGCATGACTGCACCCAGCAGGGTCGTCTTTCTTCTCTGTCTAGACCACAGCAACTCCCACGAGCAGCACGGGATGCTGAGCACAACATGGGATGCTGAGGAGTCTTGGCTTCCACTTTCCTACCAATTCCTGCCTGGCTGTGAGTAAATTCTACCTCACTGAGCCCCTTTCTCATCCTTAAAAATAAGAAAATAAAGGTTTCTTTCTTCACATGGCTTTGGAGTGACATATTAGTGTACTGAGATTCGCCCAGGGTCTGTTCCCCCTCTCTACATAGAAACAAAGAGATTTCCAACTAAAATGGAATCCCATCTTGATTTTTTCTTTATAAAGAATCTTTCAGGAATGCATCTGGTTTGTACATAAAAGGAGTATCTCTACCCCCGTGTGAATACTGGTCTTTCCAGAAGGCAGGCGGATTTAAGGCTTGCCATTTGGAAGGGATGATGTCATTGTTTGGGCTTTGTATTTATCAGTCTCCAAGGAAACTCAATAATGAGGAAATACAAACTAGGTGTGTAACGTCTCTGACCTCAGATAAGCTGGGGTGTTGGCTGCTTTACATGAACGAGCAGATCTCTTTATTACCCATGAACTCTGCCCTCGCTCATTTGTTCTCTAGTTTAGAAGGGTTCGTGGAAGTTTTGGGAAAGTGACAGATGGGGAGTTTTTTGTATGAGTAAAGAATTATCAGAATCAAGAGAAAAATATAAAGTTAGATTTTTTTTTTTTTTTTTTTTTTTTTGGTTTTTCAGGGTAGGGTCTCATTCCAGCCCAGGCTGACCTGGAACTCACTATGTAGTCTCAGGCTGGCCTTGAACTCATGGCGATCCTCCTACCTCTGCCTCCTGAGTGCTGGGATTAAAGGCGGCGTGCGCCACCACGCCCAGCTAAAGTTAGATTTTAAAGTACTTGAGATTTTTTTTATTTAAAGAGAGCTACCTTCAAAATATTCATACAGGTATATCAGATCATGTTAGAGACAAAATTTAAAGTACAAATAAGAAATATAAGTGAAATGTAAAGAATGCCTTATTTAAGTGATATTGAAGTATTTTCATATAAATCAAATTAAAGCAAAATCGTTTCTCATATGTTATATAATACATGGCAACTTAATACATTAAAATTTAACATGTATAGTACCTTCAATAAAGTGGCTGAGAACTAAAATTAACTCTGGAATGTTCTGAATTAGTTTATACAATGACAAATATATAGAATATTTTATGAAGTTTTCTTATAGGGCTTAAATAAAATAAAATATTAGTGTGTGTTTTGAAACACCAGCTACAAAAATGATCCTTAAAAGGATTTGGCCTTTTAAAGTTCCACTGTTATGTTAATTTACAAGAAAAAAAATGTGACTACATTTCTGAAATTTTAGTGTGAGCCATTTGAGAAAATATGACTTACATTGGACCATTCAATTTATACACAGTAATGCACCATGTGAGTTCAATTTCAGACAATTTCTACAGCTGGCTACATGTTATCCTTTTATTATATCTATACTAGCCATAAAATCTAAAAAGTGGGCTGGGAAGATGGCTCTTGCTTACAAAGGCACTTGCTTGCAAAGCTGGTAGCCAGGGCTCAGTTCCCAAGCTGCTCACATAGGCCAGATACATGAAGTGGCCCAAGAGTCTGGTGTTCCTTTGCAGCAGCACAAGCCCATGTGGGCAGTCTCTCTCTCTCTCTCTCTCTCTCTCTCTCTCTCTCTCTCTCTCTCTCTCTCTCTCTCTCACACACACACACACACACACACACACACACACACACACACACAAGTAAATAAATAAAATAAATAAAGTATCCCAAACTTAGAAGAATTAAATTTTAAATCTTCAACTGGGGGTTAAATGTATAACAATCATAAGCCCAATCTAAAATTTGCAAAAACCATCATCGGTTTACTTATTCACTTGTTGTTAATAATTCATTAATTTCACTGGGCACAGTGGTGCACACATCTTTAATCTCAGCACTTGAGAGGCTGAGATACGAGGATCACCTTGAGGAGGCCAACCTGGGCTACAGTGTGAATTCCAGTCAGCCTGAGCTAGAGTAAGACCCTGCTTCAAAAACACTAAAAGCAATAATGATGACTCATACTCTGTGACAAGCAATATATTAGGCATGAGGACTTTTACAAAGATGTTCTAAACATTTTTCTATTTGTTTTTCTTATTTCAAAAAAGGACAGCCATATACTCACACTCTGTAGATACTTAGAAGATAAAACTAAGGGAGAAACAAAATCACCGGCAATCTAACCACTAAAAGATTTATTTACAAACATGGAATGTCAGAACAGTCCATTATTCCAAAATAAAAAAAATCCTACTTGGCCAACAAACAGTGCAGTGATCCCCTAACATATTTTTCAAGACGAATTCCCACTTCACTTGGTAATTTTAACGTCTTATTACAAGTTTCACTGTAACAAAAGCAGAGCTTTCTACTCCAGGACTCCCAGGAGAACACAGAGGAAAGATGGTCTACTATTAAAATCTTCCCCCTTCGTTCTATTCCACCCTGCTTCAGGACCCTAACTCATCTGAACTCCATAGGGAGCTGAATTAGCTCCCTGATTTCAGTAGGGTCGCAGGAAGCCTTGCACCCTCTTCCCTCATCGCCTGCCTTCCTACTCACTGCATCCAGGCCAAGGACCCTGCCCCGGGGTTTTCCAGCACTTTCCTCCCACAGTTCCCTTACGGGAAGAACTGAACAAGAGCCAGCTCCCAGCAGTGACACTGAAGGGCTTTCCCTGCCACCTTATCCCCAGACCCAGGGCAGGAAAAGCCCGGGAATACTGAACAATATCAAAAGCAGGAAAGGGGCTGGCAGCAAGAATGGCAATGATAAGCAAGTACTTACTTGGGGTTCCGAGGCTAAATTCATCTTGTAGGGATGACGTTTTCCCTCCTCGTTCACTAGAGGAGACCAAATTTTATGTTCAGATCTGCAACAGATGAACACAGCTCTTGTTTTCTTTCATTTCATTTTGCTGTGCTAGGGATTAAATCCAGCACGTCACGTGCGCCAGGCGCTACATTCCCAGCCTGAAGCGCTGCTATGCCCGTGCTAAATAAGTAAGACAGTGGACCCTCTATATCCTCAGGTTCTGCATTCCTAGAGTCAATCAACTGCAGACAGACAAACCGCATTTGCATGAACATGTATAGACTTTTCCCTCTGGTCCTTGTTCTCTAAATAGCTCGGCACAATAACTATGCACATAGCATTTACATTGTATCGGGTAGTACAGGTAATCCCCAGATGGCTTGAAGCAGGGAGAAAGACGTACAAAGGTTATATACAAGCACTACACTTCGTTGAACACTCAGATTTGGGCCTACAGGAGTCCCCCATGGATGCTGAGAAACAACTATGCATACTGAAAACATTAGAAAAATGACCCCTTTGTCTGGACATCTACCCTGTGAACTCTGCCTTCTGACTTACCTTCCATCTGATCCCACACAGAGGCTTAAGAGGCATCGCAAGCTGCCCCTCCTCCCTCCAACCTCAGTATCCCTCACTACAGTCTAGACAGCTGACACCGGCCACCAGGCTCCTCCTCCGGGTCCCTACACCTGCCTCCTGCTGCCAGCTCTGCTCAGAACATAACAGACTTCTCTCCCTTGGTGCAGTGCTCCTGGTCCAGACCAGCCCATCAACATTTTTAGGAAACTAAAATATCTCCTTTTTTTTTATTTTCTCCCTGCCAATCACATAGCAATAGTCTTGGTCTAGTTTCAGCTTTCATTAGTTGGGGCTTTTCCCTCTGTTTCTGGTAGAAAATATTAATACTTTCCTCTGCATTTGTCTGAGAGCTTAGCATTCATAAGACACACCTGTTCAAGTTGTTCATCTGTGAATCAAAAACCAATGAATTGACCAATCAATAAAAGTAAGACCGACTGAACTAGAGTTTGAAGGAGAGGATGTAGGCTGAGATGTGTTTTTGAGGGAATCATAATAAAATGATACACCTCTCTCAGCCAAAGTGCACAAAACATTCTGGAATACTCTCCAACTCTTGGTCTGCCTGCCAATCCTATGGCACAAGGAAGAAAACAAAGTGTCCTGCACAGATGGGAACCTGATAAAGGGCCGTGCAAGCTAACATTAGTGAGATATTAAATGAAGCAGGTTCACATATCCCAAGGGAAGAATCTGAACTTGATCCAACAGGAAACAAGAAGCCACTGAAGGCTGAACCGACCACTCTTGAAATCTTGTCTGTGTAGAACCCCTTCTAAGACTCAGTGAAAGAAGAATGGAATTCAACTCTAATCACAACTCCTAAGGTGCTCTCCTCTCTTGCAGTGCATTGAAGTCATGCAGAGCACTGTGTCTAACATGCTGAAGTCTTTGTTACTGTCCTCTCCTGAAACCACAGCCATTGTCCAGTGTAGCATGGCAAGAACACCACCCTAACTTGATTTTCAAGGGTCCCCAGGGAGAAATGTTTATTTCATTATACCTAACAATACATAATGGATTTTACCTCCTCAGATTGTTGGTTCATTATGTTGGATCAAGTGAAAATGTACCCTTTTAGAGAAAGAAGCCTTCATGATGAGAAGCACCATGAAAATCAGAGAGAGAAATGAACAACTCCAATGCCACAGTCCTTCTTGAATGCTTTCAGCAAGTAAGGCACAGAGTCAGGGATGTATGTGCAAGGGGCTCTGAGATGGGGAAGGCGGCCCTTGCCCACAAGCAGCTTCCAGTCAGTCCATCAGAAATGAGCAGACATTCCATAGCCTCACCTGGACACTGTGAGGGTCATGTTGTCTGTGCAGCCCTTGATTTTGTTCTGAGCTTCCAAATGCGTCATGTTGCTGGTATTTTCCCCATCAATGGCTGTGATTATATCTCCAATACATAAATTAGCTATAGCAGCCTTGCTTCCGGGAGTGACCTGGAAACAAAGAGAGACCAGCTGGTTACTCTTAGTCTCCAGGAAAACTACTGAGTGACAACCATATACATCAACACGTTGAAACCAGAAAGCGCTTGGCATGGGGAGCAGAGCAACACATCTGTAATCCCACTGTAATCCCAGCACAAAGGAGGCTAAGGTAACAGAAAGTTTGAGGGCATCCTGAGTTAAAGTGAGTTAGGGCAAGCCTGGGCTACCTAATAAGTTTTTAAAAAATATTTTATTTATTTGCAAGCAGAGGGATATAGACGAAAAGAGAGAGAGGATGGGCTTGTCAGGGCCTCTTGCCACTGCAAAGGAACTCCAGATGCATGACCATTTTGTACATCTAGCTCATTTGGACACTGTGGAATGAACCCAGGTTATTAGGCTTTACAGGCAAGCACCTTAACCACTGAGCCATCTCTCCAGCCTATGTTTTTTTAAAAATGAAAGTGAACTAAAATAAATTTATAACTTAACTCCTAGCAGTCCTTTGTACCTGGGCAATATATCCTGACTTAAGAGTCTTTTTCTCCATTTGATCCCACTGTACTGTACCTTTACAACAACCTTACAAGAAAGACCAAATAACAGTCTTCATTCAGCTACCTTGCAAGAAACTAAGGCTTAAAATGATGCATGACCAAAAACAAACAAACAAACAAACAAAAGCTGGGTGTAGTGGCACATGCCTTTAATTCCAGCACTCAGAAGGCAGAGGTAGGAGGATTGCCGTGAGTTAGAGGCAAGCCTGGGACTACAGAGTGAGTTCCAGGCCAGCCATGGCTAGAGTGAGACCCTACTTCAAAAAGTACAAAACAAAACAAAACAAAAAATTCATGACCAGCCAGACATGGTGGCACTTGCCTTTAACTCCAGCCCTCAGAGGCAGAGGTAGAAGGATCACTGTGAGTTCAAGGCTAGCCTGGGACTACTGAGTGAGTTCCAGGTTAGCATGGGCTACAGTGAGACCCTACCTTGGAAAAAAAAAAAAAAATCCATGACCTACCTAGGCTCGCCCAACTTAGTATATTACTAAACTACTAGTTATACTAATTATCCAACTAGCCTAGTGCAGGTGCAAATCTTGAACTTGACCCAACATCTACCCACTGAATCTTATTACTTCCTTAAAATAAGTCACCAATTATGTATTTAAAACACAGACAACATGCAAACATTTGGAGAACATTATGTACAGTAACTTATTTCAGTAAAATCTTAAGATGTTATTATAACAGAGACAAAACTGGAATTGCTCACAGCTACACATTCCAGCAAAGTGATATTTTTTAATGAGTTTGCACTACTTTGGCAATTTAAACAAGTAATAAAGATTATTTTTAAATATGGTAGTGTGCATTTAAACTGATTCCTTTACTCCTACCCTAGAAGCTGGTTATGATTAGGGTCTTTCACTAGAGGTGGCTGGTATTCTGCAGTCTGATATAAACCATCAGTCCCAAACATGTAGACTGCCAACATGTAGAAAGGCCAGTCAATAACTGGACGGTCCTCAAACCTGTCCTATTGCTCACACTTGGAGACGGAGTAAATAGCTCCACACAGATGTACGAGTGTTTTCCAAGTGAACAGAGGTGCTGGCGTGATGAATGAAACACAAACCCATTCTGAAGTAGTGCGAGGCTCAGAGTACGTCTTTGCTATTGGACATTATCTAAATCAAGATAACTGAAATGCCACTATCATCATCCCTGTGGGCAGCCCATGACTATGTGGCAGTAAAAGACCTTCCTAGATGAGAAGCCAAGGGCAGGATACTACTGGCACTCCAAGACTGCTCAAAATGTTCTGGCCTCGGGCTGGAGACCCTCTTGGCTCCTAGGAGCTAATAGAGAAAGATCCCAGGAGCCCTTTTGCTTGTGCACAAGCGAGGCCCCAAGCCTGAGCTTCCAAATATCCCTAACCAAACCAAGATGCTAACCTCATAGGGCAGCGAGTGTGGAGCCAATGCCATGACCACTGCTTCATCATCATCCTGACCCCAAAGCAAGGTCCCTTCTGGCTGGAACACACTCTGACAAAACTCTTCTGGAATGTGGCAGGATATAGAACCAGCACAAAGATCCTGACCTCCTAACCTTCCTCTCCCACTTTCCCATCATCTGTTTACCAGAGATCTGGCTCTTAGAAAATGCAGCCCCTGCTCTGAGGCTCCAGGCAGCCTCCAGGATGAGACATTTTACACAGACTAGCATAGCTGGCTCTCCTTCCAGTAGCAGACGGAAGCTCACTTCTGAGGTACTCAGTGCAGCAATAAAAGCTAATTCTCCATTGTGACCCATTTTCCTGGGAAGGCTCATCTAGTGTGACAGCCTATACATTCCATTTTTCCTGAAGGACAAGTCAGACTCTCTTTTTGTTTGTATTTATTTACTTAGGTTCCTAGACTTTAAAGACAGGATAAAATTTTTAGTTAGACACTTAAATATGAAAGTGCATTATGAGAAAAAATTTTGGGTGCTTTGTGGAATTTATTATAGGAATATTCTTTTTATTTTTATCATAATATGTTTCATTATATTTTCATACATACAAATAACATATTCCCATCATACTCCCCTACCCCATTACACTCTCGTGTTCCCCCTCCCAACTTGCTCTTCTACTTTCCTATTATGTATGTTTTGGTTTGGGTGCCTCACTGAGTTTCATTAGGGTTGTTTACAACAGCACGGCCACTAGACCACTGAAGAAAATGTCTCCTCTCCCCCAGTCAATCATTAACTTTTTACAAATCCTCAGAGAGGGGCTGGGCCCCATGAGCCCCACCTCCTCCATGACAGGATGCTGATGGCCCAACCTGATAGATAATCACAGCTACTGTCAGTTCAAGAGTGCAACAGCCATGTCATGACCAGACAGATGTCAACATTCCACACTCCTCACCCACCCCACCCCCATCCCAGCTCTTACATTCTTTATGTCCCTTCTCTGTTTTGGAAAAGTTGACACAGGTGTCCCATTAATGACAACCACTTTATCTCTCACCAGGTCTAAGTCTCTGTAGTACCACTGACCACTGAAAAAGCAGTTTCTCTGACCAGAGCCGACGGCAGTACTAAGCAATGGGCATAAACAAAGTTATTTGGAATGGACACAAACATGTCCATTTAGAAAAACATGGAACTATGACCTCCCATCCACAGGCTCTTTTTTTTTTTTTTTTTTTCTTTTTTTGGTTTTTCGAGGTAGAGTCTCACTCTAGCCCAGGCTGACCTGGAATTCACTATGTAGTCTCAGAGTGGCCTCCTTGAACTCATGGTGATCCTCCTACCTCTGCCTCCCGAGTGCTGGGATTAAAGGCGTGAGCCACCACGCCTGGCCTCCATCCACAGGCTTTTGACACAGGATCAGATGTGAATTCTCTTCTGTGACACAGACTCTCAAATCCAATCAGAAAGCAGTTGGACACCCCCTAACAGACTTGCCAATATTGCACCAGTGGGTACATCTTGCCTGGCAATCAGCACTGTTGCACATACAGTCCACATAGGAAGGACATTGAGAGCTTTTCTCCCTAGCAACTTGCATGGCACCTTTCAACACTATGAAGCCCAGCCAGCAGGAGTTCCAGTTCCAGCTTGGCTTTATGTCCGGCAACCAGGGCGTGTGGTCCCATTTTTTTTTCTCCTTACCTAATCATCACTTTACTTGAGATTAGTAATAGTTTGAACTGGCAAACTCTATCTCCAAGCAGAAGAGCTTGAAATCCAGGAGAATAATGCTGATCAAACTCACTTATGATGACCATATACAGTAGTGTAAGAGAGTAGCCCCTTATGATAGGATCTACCCTTATAATGTCACTTGCGAGAAGGACCTTCCCAAGTTCTTTCCTACCTCATGCCCCTGGCATATATTTTTACCTCTAACTCAAGGATTTTCCTCACCTTTTAAGCCTCTGCTTCAGTGACTCTCTGAGTCGTCCCTCTAGCCCAGGTTGACCTGGATCTCACTCTGTAACCCAGGCTGGCCTAGAACTCGTGGAGATCCTCCTATCTCAGCCTCCAGAGTGCTGAAAGCAACCACACTAGCAGTGTGGGCTTTCCAGAATTTGGTGAAACTGTTTTGGGGGGCTGATGTTTCTATAGAAAACACTGCAATGGGTCCTCAACAAGCTAGAACAGTCTTAGGAGAATCACGTTGGAGTAACTGGGGCCTGGCCATTCTACCTTCCAATCTGATCTCCTCTTGTTTCTTTCTTTCTTTTTTTTTTTTTTCCCTTGGTTTCTCGAGGTAGGGTCTCGCTCTGTAGTCTCAGGGTGGCCTTGAACTCAAGGCAATCCTCCTACCTCTGCCTCCCAAGTGCTGGGATTAAAGGCGTGCACCACCACGCCCGGCTCCTCTTGTTTCTTTTAAGACAACTGATAGGGAGGGATTCAAAGGAAATTTCTGAAAATTACACGACTAGATTACTAGATAGGACTCTGATAGAATCACATGCTTTTGTAAGCCTCTTTTTGAAAAAAAAAAAAAAAAGAGGGGCTGGGGATGTGGCTCATCTGGTAGAGTAATTGTCTATCATGCACTTGGTTTGATCCCCAGTACTGCATAAAGGTGGAGGCAGAAATAAATCAGATTTTACCTAAAACTTACCTGTCACAGAGACTACCTGAACACATAAATTACAGGAGCAAACATATTACACTTTTTAGGGAGACAACTGAGTCAGAGAAGCTATGATTTGCTCAAGTTCATACAGTTTGTGCCTGAACTTAACACCAGATCCCCTCTTTGTAAATGCTATCCTTTTCTGTGTTAGTGTAATAACACAGCAGAGACTCTAAGCCCAACTGTCAGAGCCAAAGAAGAACCCAGAATTAAGGAAACACAACTGCCACAGTCATCTAGACAAAGAACTGGAGAGCCACAAAAGCCTGCTGACCCAGGGCCTCCCAGACATGGGACACCAGCACCACTGCTTTGTACTGAGCTGGGACTCAGCAGGTCGAAGCATGCTAATAACATAACACTGCAAAGGGCTGCAGGAGAGAAGACCTGTGCTGACTGCCAAGAGTCCCTCCCTGTCTTGAATGGTGGAACTTAGATCCTTGGATCTAGTCTAAGAACTGAGATCCTTGCCACACACTCACTCCATTACAGTCATAACAATGACCAAGCACCTCTAAGTGGTTAGCAAGGGCTAGTTAACCTGTGGTGCTACCAGCAGGCAATGTTACTTGCATCATCACAGATGAGAAAACGGAATGACAGGGGTTAAGCAGTTTGCTCAAGGAGACTCAGCCGATGAGTGGCAAGCCCAGGCAGGCTCTAGGGCCAGCTACACCTCACTTGTCTATCCTAACTTCCTCCCAGCAGTCAAATTCCATCAGAACCAGCTCATGTCAGAGTCAGCATCAACTTCTAAAAAAGAAATCCTATTCTTCCCTCCAAAGCAACAACCCCATCGGTTTGACGGACAGCCCCGCAGTGCCTCTGCCAGCTTTCCTCCAGGGCCATACAGCTACATCACACAACTCTTGCTTGAAGATAAACCAATGCAGACACAGTAATGTCGGCTGAAGAACAATGTGCTGTCTACAGTGGTCACATGTCACCTTCACCACCCCAGACAGACACGGCTTGATTGGAGGCCAGTCTGTATACAAGCTGTGTAAGACTTGAATTTCGCTTGTACCTGGTAGGAGCTCGCAAACTTTCTTCAGAGTCTATCTAGACAGTAAGGCTGACCGCAGAAGCAGCCACACTCCACTGACCAGGCACACTGAGCCAGCACCTCCCTTCTCCCCTGCTCACTCTCTCATCAGTCATCTTTATGCATATTCTGAATAACAATGGCCTTGTTGGATAAAATGTGGCTTCCAGAGGCCAGTCTGATCAACATAGTGCATTCTAGGCCAGTCAAGCTATATAAACACAAATGCATGTAAAATCACTCTATGACAGGCTGTGGTGAAACTCAGTAGTGGTGAGGCCTTGAGTTCCATCCCCAGCATCAAAGAAAAGGCTAGATGGCCAGCCATTCTAGTTTACCCAGGACAGCAGACTATTTCCTCTAAGCCATCAAAATCACCCGATTTCGTTCTCCAGTGTTCCAACTAGCCTAGCGTGGTGGTGCACACCTATAATCTCAACATTCAAAAAGCCCAGGCAGGATTATCAAAAGTTCAGGGCCATTTTGGGTTACATTCAAGGATAGTCTGGGTTACCAAAGAAGGCCCTGGATCCAAAAAAAAAGTTCTAGACTGGATGATAAATTATACTATTGCACAATTAGATATGAGAGTTTAACCATGCATTTCCCAAATACTTTGAATGGTTCTGATGCAAACTTTCCCTACTTAAAAAGGGGGGTACGACTCTCTATTCACAAGGTGATACAACTTTCACTGGTAGATAGAAGTACAGACAATTTCCTGAGTGTTCATGGAAACACCACTTACTTTGCCCCTTGGAGTTGGCATCTAAACCTTGATGCCAGAAATTGATCCAGCTTATCACTAAATGGGAGAAGTGAGCATTTGTAAGGATGTGGCAATGGTTCAAAAACAAGTAAGTCAGATCCCTCAGGGGAGGGATTAAAAGTATTCAAACAGTCCCAGCCCTCTCTCAGATCTACACAGAGGGATCCAAAAATATATATTCATTTCATGTTACTTATATTTGGCCCTGGGAACCAAACCCAGGGCTTTATGCATGCTAAGCACATACCCTTACCATTGAGCTAATCCCCAGCCCCTAACCTGTATTTTCTTAAAGCTTTCTAGAAAAGCCTAATGCTTACTGAGTATGGAAATGTTAAAGATACTGGCTATCCTTTCCCCAAAGCTCTCTCCAAAGTTAAATTACCAAGCAGACAAAAAAAAAAAAATTCGAAAATCTCAGTTCCTCCTTCAAGGGCTTATACTCCTGTACACAAAAGGCCCTTAAAAGAAGTATCCATGACAACAGTATTTCTCTGTCTCTTACCAAAACTGAGGAAAGAAAGAAGAGAGGGAGGGATGAATGAAAGGATGGAAGGAAGGAAAGAAGAGAGGGAAGGAGGAACAGATAGAAAAAAAATGCCCATCGCTGTTGGTGAATCTCCCAGAAGGTGCTGTGCAAACAGAGCATAATAAAAGCAATTTCAATTTCAGTGTAGCTGTTTAACTAACTCAACATGGTTCCCATTTTTGTCTTGGCCAGAAAACTCACAGCTAAATGCAGTGTGCAATTACAGAAACCAACTGATTTAGAGTTCCTGGCTCATTGCTGTTTCCTCTTCTCTCTGCCAAATTTTTGTTAAATTTTATGTATATTCTTGTTTTAAATATCACAAATGTGCACTCTGGTATTGCAAATCACCTCAAATCTACTCTGGAAGTTAGTGAGAAAGGTAGCGTAAGTAATGACAGCTACAGCACAGCACTATGATGAGAGCTAGCCAGCAGGGAAAGGGTTCCAGCTCAGTTTCAGCTTGATTTCTCAGGCTCCTGAAACCCAAGCATGTAATGTCTTCAGCAACAGGGTCTTACCTTCTAGTCCTGGTGGACAACCTAGAGCATTGGAAATACCCAGTATTGTGTTGGAAGCCTCAGAGGCCTCCCTGACCAACAGCTCACTGGTAGGTATCCCTCCCCTCACGCTGGGATTTTCCTATAACAACTTGTGATTTCTGGGAGCAGCATTTACCTACCCGAGCAGGATACTTCTGCTCAAATTCTTTTTTGTTTTCCACCTAAATTATATTCTTTAATTATCTAACAAAGAAGTAGGATCCCATATAACTTTTTCATCATCTTTGGTTTTGGTTAACTCTCTCCCCACCCCTACCTCCCATAATCCTTCCCACCTCAACCCTACCCTTAGACTATCACTTTCTTCCCTAAAGCCTTCTCCCTTCCCCCTTTCTAGCTTCCTGGCCTCTACTGACTTACGTTAACTTACATAAAAATCTATACACTTGCAGCTAGGACTCACATGAGAGGAAATATATTTCATTTGTTTTTTCTGAAACTGGCTTATTTAGTACAGTATTTTCCATATCCATCCATCTTCCTGCAAACTGCATACTTTCATTTTTTAACTGAATAAAACTCCAATATGTATACTTACCACATCTTCATTATCCATTCTTCAGTTGAAGGCCACCTAGGCTAATTCCATTGAACAGAGCAACAATAAACATGGATGAGCAAGTATCTCTGTGATTAAGTGTAGAGTCCTTAGGGTATATGCCCAGGATTGGTATAGTCAAGTCATACAGTAGTTTAATTTTTAGCTTTTTGAGAAACCTCCATGACGATTTCCATGCTGCCTGCCCCAGCTTATACTCCTAGAAGAAGCAACTAAGGGTTCCTCTTTCTTCACACCCTTGCCAGCAGTTCTTATCATTTGGCCTCAAACACAACTATTTCAAACCGATCTTGGTTAGTCCAGAACCATGTTCTCAAGGAAATGAGGCAATTAAGGAGGCTGGGTGCTAGTAGTTGAGTGGTGTCTTAGTCCAGCTCTTCATGCATGGGTTAAAGGAAGCGGTTAGTGCCCTGGGGTGTCAATTCAAATTTACTGCTCGCTTAATTTGAAAGACCAATGTCCTCTTCACAGATAGGAATATAAATTAGCAGACAATAAAACAGAATATCCTAAATTTCTCAACAATCCAAAAGTCTCCAAAAGGCCTGTTAGAACTACACATGCTTGTGCCCAGCTTACTTAAACTTTTGTAACAAAAGCATATAAACTTTACTGAACATGCACACAGATAAGCATACCAATTTTAACAATAAAGCCCAACCAATTCTCCCATGGAATAACACCAGATAAAGAAGCAGATAACAAGCCATGTGTGGTGATGCACATCTTAAATCCCAGTACTTGGGAGACAGAGGTAGGAGGATCACTGTGAGTTTGAGACCAGCCTGGGACTACATAGGGAATTCCAGGTCATCCTGGGCTATAAGTGAGACTCTACCTTGAAAACAAACAAGAAGAGGAAGAAAGGAGGAGGAAGAAGGAAGAAGGAGGAGGAAGGAGGAAAAAGGAGGAGAAAGAAGGAGGAGGAAGGAAGAAGGAGGAGAAAGAAGGAGAAGGAGGAAGAAGAAGAAGGCGACAAGAGACCATGACCTGACCTTCCAAACCCCCTCTGTCACAAAACTCATAACAAAAGCTTTGCCCCTGCCGGGCGTGGTGGTGCACACCTTTAATCCCAGCACTCGGGAGGCAGAGGTAGGAGGATCACCATGAGTTCAAGGCCACCCTGAGACTACATAGTGAATTCCAGGTCAGCCTGGGCCAGAGTGAGACCCTACCTCCAAAAAAAAAAAAAAAAAAAAAAAAGCTTTGCCCCATCCCAACTTCTAATATTGCCAGATTGATTTTACATAACTGTAACTACACAGTATTTACTCTTATCTCTGTTGGCCTTTTCTCAATATGTTGTCTGTGAGAGGGAAGAAATGAGAGGGAGGGGGCATGGTTATAATTCCTTCATTCTAATTGTTATGGAGTTTCATATCACATAACACTATCAATATTTACTTATCTATTTATTGGTTTTGGTCATTTAAGTTGTTTTAAATTTGGGGCCATTGGACATTTTTGCACTAGGAAATTCTCAAACTCGTCTTCTGGTGCTCAAGCAGGCTCACTTCTATGGAATCTATAACTTGAATTGTTGGGTTATAGAGTAAAGATATATATATAGCTTTCGAAGTATGAGCACACTTATAATACTTTTAAAAATATTTATTTATTTATAAGGAGAGAGAGAGAAAGTGTGTGTGTGTGTGTGTGTGTGTGTATGTGTGTGTG